>JBBPBX010035636.1:0-31949 GCA_038048925.1 Garcialebias charrua
GTGCATGTTGCCTTGACAGAAGCGAAGCTGCTCTGTTCATACACAAGGACAGAGCTGTTGTTGTTGCTCTCTAAAATACTTATGAATCAAATGTTTACTTGTGTTGGTAAACATAGATTTTAACAACCCACTAAAATACAGCAGAATGCAGGAAATCACATCTACTTCATTCAGAATTTTCTGGGGGAGGACAACCACCCGACCCACTCAACTGGAGTCATGAAGCTGAGGTGTTCTGTAAGATGGATTCACATGCAGACTGCCCTCACAACAGGTTTGTTGTGGTCTTTGTTCGTCTGACTCACACATGCATATCTGAAAATAGTACACAAATAGTAGTGAAGGTAACTGATGGATATTTTTATTACTTTTTGTTTAAAATCACCTAATGTCCAGGCTGTAGATGTTTACCAGTGTGTATGTTCCTGAACGCACCGTGGACATACCTGACTTGTCAGCATCAAACAGGTCGTCCTGTGAGGACAGGACCTCACGATCCTGCTGTGCAGAAGACTGGAGGTTCTGAGAATGCAGCAGCGCCTGGACACTCAGCTGGCGGCCTGGCTCACCCAGAGACTCGGAGGAGCTGCTGGAGCTCACCTCTGACCTGAAAAAACAAGTCTCAGGTTATGAACTCGCATTTCCAACACTCCAGGTGTTCCACTGAGAAGTACCTCGCTGCTTTGTGGTCCAGACTCTCTGAAGCTCTGGAGCTGATGCTCTGCCCTGCTGATATGACAAACAGACTCTTCAGTGTCAACATGAACATCTCAGTCAGATTAACCTTCACACATGGCTGCTCCGCTTCAGTCAACAGGAGTAAAACCAGTTCTTAATACAGAACAGAGAAGCAGAACCGTCTGCAGACATGGAGGTCATGGAGAGAAGAAGGAATAACACAAACCTGCTCGTCTTAGCCTCTCACTGTCTGCCTGATCAACGTCTTCATCTGCTTGAAGGTTCTGACTCTGAGAAAGCTCCAGAAATCCAAACTGAGAAGTTCTCCCTACAGTACACACAAAATGCAGTTTATTTTAAATATAAAAATACTACACAAGCAGACATTCTACTTCCTGAGACCGCGTACCTTCAGACTGGACGCAGTTTGTTGTAGAATCAGCTCCAGGATCCATTTCACAATCTTCTGCTGCACACCTGAAGGTCAAACGAAAGACTTCATCAGAAACGGCTCTCTTCACAAGTTAACCAAAGAAAACAGGAAGAACCAGATGTAGGTCAGAGGTTCACATCTGCTCATCAAAGCTGCAGTGTCTTCTTCTTCCAGCAGCTCTCTTCTTCAGGGGTCTCCACAGTGAACTAACTCACAAAGACTTGGTGATGGTTTTACACCAGATGTTCTTCCTGACCAACCAGAGACCACCGAGCTACCACAGCCCTCTGTGTGGAGCACAGAGCTGCTATCTACAGCCCGGGGAGCAGATGGTGTGGGTTAAGGGCTTTGCTCAAGGGCCCAGAGTGGGGCAGATGAAGGTGGAGACAGGTGTGGGTGCTTCACCAATCCCACCCACATTTTGACCTCGTCTTTCCGGGGAGCTGAACCACCAACTTTGAGACCACAGGCCAACCTTCTCTAACCTCTGCCCCACCAGCCCCAATATTTGTAGGAAGAGTAACAGCATTTATTAGTACTGGTACTTATATTGGTACTCAGTATTGACAAGTACTCAAATCTAAGTACTTGAACTCAGTTTGAAGAAAGGTGGTAGATGAGAATCATTTGAACCTTCGTCTGGTTGGATGCATCTCACAGACATAAAACAGACAAAAAGTATTTAAAATAGTATAAATGTGTTTTAGGCACATTAGTAAATATTTTATACCATTTACTTTCATCTTTGTTTTTCTAAATGATCTAAATATGAAAAAGTAGAACTCGGACTGGTGTGGACCTCGACCATCATAATGCACGTACCGTTTTTTATTTGGAGGGGGGCAGATGTTTAGAACTTGACTCTCTTGCTGTAGGGGGGAGTTGATGTCGGCTGGAGATGCAACACCTGTCCAAAACAGCAGCAACGTTTTTGTTTGGGGACTTGGAAGAGGAGCTTGAATGTAAATGCAGGAGAGTAGACCGTTTCAAACCTGGTTCAGTCGGGCTGTTCTCTGACTGGCTGTCGGTCTGAGAGAATCGACCTCCTCGTGGTGACGAGATCAGCTCCTGAAGAGGAAAACAATTATTTGACAAAGCAGCACAATGTAAACTAGGACATTTATCAAAACTTAAAGTGCGACTAAACCCAAAATTAACTTTTTTTAGCTGATAAACTCCCTAGAATGTGTTTAAAATGTTATCTAGCACTATGGCTGTGTTTATTCTCACATAATTGTGCATATCTGTGTAAATTGGCAATATTTGGCAATATTTGGTCTAAAAATGTGTTTACGGTAGTTCTATGGGTTGAACTGGTGGATTACACCTTAATTTTCTTATTTGTGCAAACGCTCATGTGTGACATGTCTGCTCATGTGTGATGTCACACAGGTGGTTCAAGCAGAGCCAATCCCCTGCAGAGATGAGAAGTGCATACCTTATATGGAAGTGCTGCATTTCACTCCTGACAAGCGGTTTTATTTTTATTTTCATTTTCATTTTTTTAGGCCTTTGGTTTTGGATGGAATGGGTGGAATAGATAAATACATCTACATGTTTATTCTTTGTTGTTGCTTGGTGTATGTTGTTGGCTAGAGGTTTAATTTGTTTTAGGTTGTTGCAGGTGGAGGCGTGAACAAAAGCACAACTCTACCTCCACCCCTCCTTGTCTCTCGACACGTCCATTTTCAGGGAGATTTTGGAAGGAGGAGTTACCGTCTCAACCTGGGTTTAGTTTCACTTTAAATCTTGTCCTGTCAGTAGAAAATTATTCGACTATCATTAAGAATCATCACTGCTGGTTTTACTGACAAGCGTCTGTGATTAGATCTACAGTGGTGCTTGAATGTTTGTTAACTCTATAATTTTCTATATTTCTGCATCAATATGATCTAAACATCTTCAGATTTTCACACAAGTCCTAAAAGTAGATCAAGAAAACCCAGTTAAACAAACGAGACAAAAATATTATACTTGATCATTTATTTATGGATAAAAATGATCCACTATCACATATCTGTGATGGTAAAAGTATGTGAACCTCTAGGATTATCAGTTAATCTGAAGGTGAAATTAGAGTCAGGTGTTTTCAATCAACGATGATGATCAGGTGTGAGTGGGCACCCTGTTTGATTTAAAGAACAGGATCTATCAGAGTCTGATCTTGAGAGACGATTCGAGAGTCGTGAGCGCATCGAGTCGACTTTGGACAGGGAGGAATCGACAAGAGCTTGATGATCTCTGGCGGTTATGAAACTGGTTTGTGACTGGACTGCTACAGCGTCTCAGGTTGAGAGTGAGGGGGATGATTTCCTGTGCGTGGTAGTAGAGGGTCAGGGAGAGAGAGAGAAAGGAAGATACTTTGCAAAGTACAGATAATCCCCGACTTACGAGGGGCCGACCTACGAGGTTCCGGATATACGAGGTTATCATATTTAATAAAAAATATGAAAAAAATAAAATGTGTGTGTGTGTTTAAATGTTCTTAATTTCATGTGTACAGCACTTTTTTGCAGCTGTGGTTGTTTTAAATGGCTTTATAAATAAAGTATAATTATTATTTTTATGTTTTACACAATTTTAAGCGTATCTGCGCAACTTCTGCCTCCGTGTCAGCCATTTTAGGAAGGTCAAGTGAGGTCCGCCAGTATCGGCAGCTGCCAGCTGGCTTTGGAGGTCTGTGTGTCCCATCAGAGGTTGCCTCATACAGATAAATTAGCTGGAAACACTCGGTGAACTCTGTGAACGTCTCAGGCCTGGAGCAGCAGCCGCGATCGCTCCGATGATCGCTCCCACAGCGCCGCGCGAGACCAGCAGCTCATGGTATGAGCTAAGGCTAACATGCTAAAGCGGACCCCCACCGGAGCTGCAGCCGACAGCCGGCTTTGTGCGATCAGAGGTTCTTGGAGCTCGGCTCGATGTCTGCTTCGCAGCCTAAGATATCGGGGGACACCGAGCTAACTTGCTGAAACAAAGCCGACAGCCTTTTTGGAGGTGCAGCTAAACCAGACTGCCCGTAGCTGCGGACTACAGCAGCCGCGGATTCGGCGGGGCTAAATGCTAACAGGTACAGCTAAAGGCGGCGCGCGCAGACGGCTTTCGGTAAGTTGTTAAAATATTTCTCCGTCTCCAAATGTATGAAGTTAACATCCTAACAGGTCTTCCTGTAAACAGTTTAAACTGCGTGGTGCTGGAAGGAAGCTGCAAAGCTCGGACGCAACGCAGCAGAGCTAACAGGCAAACAAAGCTGCTCAAAGTAAGAAATTAATTTTTGATGTACTGTATGTTCTTTTAAAATGTTTTAAAGTGTTAGAATAGGCATTACCGCACATGTACATGTATCCGTGGCGGCTGGTGTGGTATATAGGTATATATACAGGTAGTCCCCGATTTACGAGATTTTCATCTTACGAGATAGTCGTAGGAACGGAACTCTCTCGTAAGACGGGGAATACCTGTAATAATGAGCCTAGAAGAAAACGGTTTGGAGGAAACCAATGTGGTTAGTAAGAGGGTTGTTAGGGAGGAATCCAAATTAATCACAAAGTTTAGGAAGGATGATAAAGGAATTCAACTATGTTTGTTAACTCTGTCAAAAGAATTAAAGAAGAAGTTTGAAGAGCTGACACTTGCTAAGACTCTTAAAGATGGGAACCTGTTGACAACAGTTGGGAATGAAGAGCAGAAAAACAAAGTGATGAAAACCCAGAGTAGGATTTTGGGAGAGGCTAAAGTAGCTAGAGGAGTGATCACAGCTATTAGTTTAGATGCATTACTTATGGAGGTGAAGTCAGCAAAATGAAAAGACTGAACTAATGTAGAGAGGAGAAGAAGAACTAATATAAGTTACGCAGAAGCTGTTCAGAGAGTGAAGAAGCCTAAAGAGGTGCCAGGTAAAGTTCAGCCGAGGCCAACACAAGAGCAAAGGCCCACTACACCTGGCACAGAATTGATGGTTGAAAACATCATGTTGTTCATTGCATATGTAATTAATTGTACAGAGCAAGTAAAACACAAAACAGAAAAAAATCAAAATAATTGTGAAAGGGGCAGAGAGGTTTTTTGGTATAAAGGATTTATCCTGGGAGCACATAAACAAGAGACTGAGGGCAGAAGGGAAGACAGAGGACCAGAAGATAGAACAAACTGATCATCTAACAATGGAACGCTAGAAGTCTAATAGAAAATGGGCAGGAGTTTAAAGGATTTATCAAATAATTCAAAGAAGATATAGATATGCATTCAGGAAACTTGGCTTAACCAAATCTTGATGTTCTGGTGAAGATTCTCAGTCGTCCAGGACATGATAAAATCAAAACAGGCGTTCAAAATGTTGAACGCCTTTTTTGAAATCTTGATGTTGTTATAAATGGATATGAAAACATTAGAAGAGACAGAGAGGGAGGGTCTGGTGGAGGGTGTATCACATTCATTAAACAGGGGATTCAATTTAAAGTTTTAGCTAAAGGAAGAGTTAGAATATATTGTTAATGAAATTTGGACACTAAATGGACGATTTAAAATAATACATTTTTTATAATCCATGTAAAAATCTTACATTAGACTTAATGGAGGAACTTGGGCTGTATTTAGAGGGTAAAGTGACTTGGTGTGGAACTTTAATGGGCATAGCTCATTATATCATTAGAGCTCATTATTACATCAGAGCAACCCTGGATTCTAGTCTTGTGTCAGCCAAAACAAACCCAAACCAATTTGAGGCCTTAAAGTTTAGTCCAGTGTGAAAAGGTTTAAGGCTTAAACCTTTTCACACTGGATTAGTTTTACCTAGGGACCACGTGCTATTTGAAATAATTACAGAGATTTTCTGTGTTGTTAATCCCATGCAAACCTGCCATGTCAGTCATTTGTCAAGTGAAAATTCCCCACAAATGACCTACTATATTTTGCTGAACTCCGAGGTCCTGTGATAAAACTAATCTAATAGGCTTCTCTGTGATTTGGACTGAAACGCACAGGATCCGATACGGAATGAGGCGTTTTTTTGTTTTTGTTTAAGCAAAATCATTTGGGACAAATATAGAACAAGGTTATTTTAAATGAACGCGCTGCTCGCTTCAGCTTTTTTTAATAATTTTTTTTTAAATGTATTTTTCTTTTTCACTTTGGCTTTAATGAGCTACTACTGTACTTACATCAACGCTGATGACGGGAGGTGCGGAGATGCGTGCAGGCAACTGACCCATCCATCCATACCCGCTTCTTCCTTTTCGGTTAGCGGGAGTCACTGGCGCCCATGTCCAGCCATCACTGTGCGAGAGGTGGGGGACACCCTGGACAGGTCTCCAGTCCATTTCAACCAGCAGGTCAGTGGAGGCTCACGCACATGGCTGGTGACAGCTGTCCATCTGAGCTTAACATGGCTTTTTTTTTTTACCTCTTTAAACCTGCCGGTTGGAGCTGCCTCCTCCTCAACAAGTAGAACAACACTATTTTATATTGTGCATTCTTTAGTTTCTTTTGAGCTGATTCATAAAACCACATCACAGCCTGAGACCGTCCGGGACCGCACATTAAACACACTATCATGGACCGGCCCGGTCGTGACAACGCAGCGCGTTAACATCATAACCACAAGATGTCCTTAAATTTCAGCTAAATCTCAGACTTTGGTTATCTCGTGCGAATGTGCCACATGTTGTTGGTGAGATTACACGGGTCCTTAGGTAAAACTAATCCCGTGCGAATAGTCACACCAGATACTGAAAGCAAAGGCTCACATACTTTTACCACTCACAAATACGTAACATTGGATCATTTCTCTCAATAAATACATTAATGACCAAGTATAATATTTTTGTCTCATTTGTTTAACTGGGTTCTCTTGATCTACTTGCAGGACGTGTGTGAAAATCTGAAGTTTTAGATCATATTTATGCAAAAATAGAGAAAATTATAAAGAGTTTACAAACTTTCAAGCACCACTGCACACATTAATGAAACTGGGTGTTTATAGCATCCTTTCTCCTTCAATATGATGCTTCACCTCGGTCCTTCCCAGTTTTAACATTTAATAACCCCACTCATTTATTTGATTGTTTTATTGACTGGATCCAGATCAACACTTGCCGGTTCTTCAGAAACAGAACCTTTTCCTCTAAGAGGAGATGTCACTACATCAAGTTAGGTTCAATAACTTGTCACACATTAATCACGTTAAAAACTAGGTTAACTGTGTTGATTAGTCTTGAACTTTGCCCTCTGTGTTTCTCCACGGTCTTTTAACTTTAATCCGTGCAATGCTTCAGAACCTGGATTATCCTGAACTATGATCTCCATTTGTTACAAACAAAGAGTGAGCATGTTACCAGCACGGGGCTGCGGGCGGGCTGCAGGCTGGACAGGCGGCGGGCCAGCAGCGCGCGGTAGCCGCTCTCCGGGTCGTCCTCCAGGGCCACGCTGTCCGGCTGGGAGTCCTCCACGATCAGGCACGGGTTCTCCGGCTGAGGCAGGCTGGAGTCCAGCTCGCTTCCACTGGGCTCCATGGGGTCGGTGAGGCCGAGGCCAGGAGGCTGGGTGTTGTTAGCTAACAGGCAGAAGGGAGAAGACGGACACGTGAGCTTCAGCAGCGTATTGTTGTTGTTAGCTCACAGTAGCCGGTGTTAGCTAACAGCTACAAGCTAACAGCTAAAGCGCCGCCCAACAACAAAGAGCGTGTTGCTCCGTTTCCCTTCCCGCTGAGGATTAACCACAAGACATTGATATTTACTGATAAACAGAAGTTGAAACATTGATTCACATGTTTGATTTATAAACTCATAATGTCGCTTGTCTTTAGGGACAGGAACACACCTTTTCCAGGGCTCTGCTGCCTCCGCCTCGCGGTAAAACACAAGTGATTTGTGTTTTGATTGGTTGAGCCTGGACATACGTCACACAAGGAAAAAAAATTGGTTTTATGGTTAAAGGGCTATTTCTAATTTAATTTACTGTGTACAGTAAATGGAATTACAAACAGTTCATTTGCAGATTCTCACAGTTAATTAACAAGAACTTATTTATTATGCATATTCTAACAGCTAGTTCAAATATATACTTTTTCTTTATTTGCAGATGATACAACCTTTTTTTGTTCAGGTTGGGACATAGAATCAATATTGGACAAGGTGCAAGCAGAATTTGTAAAAATACAAAATTAAAATTCATAAATTATCATTAAATCTAGATAAAACTAATTATATGATATTTACAAATAGACAAGGAACTGTTGATGTCCAGTTTAGAGCTGATGGTGTGGAGATTACTGTAGTAGAGTCAGTGAGGTAAAGTTTTTGGGTGTTGTTATTGATGAGAAACTAACATGGAAACTCACATAAATTATTTAAGAACAAAATTAGCTAAATCCATTGCATTGCTGTATAAAGTCAGGGACTTGTTTAATGATAAAGCTTTGAATATGTTGTATAATACATTAATTGTTCCACAATTGGTCTATTGTATTGAGGTATGGGGGAAGCCATGTAAGACAACTACAAATCCTGTTTTTGTTTTGCAGAAAAGAGCAATAAGAGTTATCACTTGAAAACATAGCCATCATCCATCTAATGTATTATTTTGTAATCTGAAATTATTGAAATTTCACGACTTGATTGATTATAAAATTTTATTAGTTATGTAGGGCTCACCAAAATGCATTACCTTTGAACATCCAGATCATTTTTACAAAGAGAGAAAGTTGTTATAATCTTAAGGGGACGGAGATGTTCATAACAACTAAATTTAGAACCAGTTTGAAAGAACTATGTACCTCGATACAAGGAGTGAGATTGTGGAATAATCTGGAAAAATATATTAAAAGTGCCAAGTCAATGCACATGTTTAAGAAATTGATAAAGTTTGGATTGCTAAAAAAAATATACTGTATAATGTGTACTCATATGAACTGTTGTTCTAGAAGGATTTCATTTTTTGTTTTATTGTATTACTAACTGAAGAATGTTATTGTTTGAATTTTATTTATGAGAAAAAAGGGGCAGATATTATAATAATTATTTTCTTCTCTCTGCTTCCTTTCATTTGATTGTATTGGTTTTCTTTTCTTTTTGTTGTTGTTGTTGTAAATATAATTGTTGTGAATATAATTAATTTGTTTTAGGATATGAAATGAATAAAGAATTATTATTATTATTATTATTTCTTCTTTCGGCCGCTCCCTGCGTTATGGGTGGCCACAGCGAACTAAGTCGCACGAAGACTTGACAATTATTTTTACGCCAGATGTCCTTCCTGATGCAACCACAGACCACCGAGCTACCACAGCCCTCTGTGTGGAGCAGAGAGCTGATATCTAGGACACCTGGAGGAGCAGATGGTGTGGGTTAAGCGCCTTGCTCAAGGGCCCAGAGTGGGGCAAAATGAGGATGGGGGGCAGGTGTGGGTGCTTCACCTATCCCACCCACATTTTTTGATGATGTCGGTACTGGGAGTTGAACTGGCAATCTTCCAATCACAGGCCCACCTTCTCTAACCTCTGCACCACCACTCACGAGTTAAGAATATTTAATTTATCCAGCTACAGATACAGTATGTAATTCTGTAATGAGGAGGCTGTGGCTGAGAGGTTAGACCAATTGTCCTCCAGTGCAAGGATTGGGGGTTCAATTCTACCATCACGTGCCAAAGTGTCCTTGCAAGACAATGAATCCCTCATTGCCGCCGATGTGTGTCCCATCAGTGTATGAATATGATAAAGCTCTGATTATTATTTGTACAGCTCTAGTAGAGTGCTGTATGAATGGGTAAATGAGGCACAGATTGTGTTGTAAAGAGCTTTGAATATCTTGATAAGACAGAAAGGTGCTACTGTATAAGTACAGTCCCTTTAATTCCTTATTTGTTAGATATTTATTAAACAAACCAGAATGTCTTATAATCTAAAAAAGCTAAGTCTGGTCCTCTGGACATTCAAAAAATAAAACAAAAAAGTAGAAACGTTTCGTCAGAAAGACTCCCTCAGTCTGAGGTGCTGTATTCAGCTCAGTCTTATAAATAGCACCTTCTCACAGTGGATCAACCAGTTTGTCCAGAGGACCAGACTTAGCTTTTTTAGATTTTCTACCTGGATTATTGAGCATGCATCAGGGAATGTCTTATAACATTTTAAAGTTGTCTAAGACCTAATGTTTCTTCTTTTCTTCTCCACTCATCTACTTTTGTCAATTTTCCTGAGATGTGACTTGTTTTCCCTACTAGTGGTGCAAACAGCCGATGTTAAAAATAAAATAAAAAATACCCATAATTCTGAGAGCTTTTGCTCAAGACCGTTAAACATGACAAGTGTGATCTTTGAAAGCAAAATATTTTACCTCACTTCTTTAAGGACAACAGTGTTTTCTATCCTGCAGCACAACTATGGTTTTGTTTCAGAAAGTTCTGTTTTAGTGGACTGGAGTCCTCCTGTCCAGTACTTTTAAATGTGAGGACACATCAAGGTTTTTCATGTTTTGCCATGGAGCTCTGCCACCTGCTAAGATTAATCACGTTAAGGAGAGAAATCTGGGCCACTTCATCCCACAATGGGATTTCTGAGACCTCCGTGGGTCCCCAGGGGGCTTCGAGGGACTTGGGCAAAATACCTATATAGGTTACCATTTTAATTTAAAATATCTTCAACACGGCATTGCTGAGTTTTGTCTGCAATCATTATATTTAGCTGCTGTTATCTTTAGACTTCCTTCATCAGTGTGATGAAGCTTAAAGATGGATCTAAAGAAATCTCAGTCTTCCTCATGAATATGCATCTGGGCCAGTGCAGGTTCACTCTATTCATCACTAACAGTATGACATGATGCAGATTACCTTTTCCTCTTATCTAAAATGCATGAAAACATTTTAATCTCGTTTGAACACGCAGCCATATAGAGTTCTTAAAATTGCTAAAATAATATATGTTTTGGTTCTATGAGTTGATTTTTGAAGATTAATTTTTTTTTCCCCCTCAGTATTATCACAACGTTGTCATCAACATTTGACAGTCTCTGTTTCCATGGAGACACCGTGTTCCAGTAACACCGCAGTCAAAGCTCGAGTAGATCACAGAGGAAACACAGAGCCCCCACCGTCTGATTGACTGAAGCTGCTGGAAATGTTACAGAGTCTTCAGAATGAATCAAGTCCAACTGAACAGCTGAGGACTGAAGGACTAACAGCAGCAGGGACAATGGCACCACAACAGTAGGAACGAGTTAATAAAGATTGTATTGTTGAGCTGCAGCCACACAAAGTCTGAAGACCTAAACATTGACCAAAAATTAGATGTAGTCCAGTTTTGTAATAAAGCCCTTGAAAGATTTCTCTTTATTCCTCTGTGCGTGTCAGGTTATGTGAACAGCGTGTTGTGGTACAGCTGTAATTGTGTCATACTCTTTTCATTTTCAGATCGTGGCTCAGCCAGAGCTCCACGAGGTGTACAAGGCTTGACATATTGTTTTATAACTAAACCCTGCTTTAATCTTCTTCACAAATGTATTCCTGACCTGTCTGTTGTGCTCCTTGGTCTTCATGATGTTGCTCGATGACTAATGTTCAAACCTCTGAGGCCTTCACAGCTGAGACTAAAGCTACTCATCACAAGGTCAGGAAAACTGGTAAATACATTTAAAGAAAGAAAGAAAGAAACCTAATACACATGTTTTTCTCATATGATTATTAAAGTGCTGTTAAAGTAAAAAAAAAAACTCAAGCTAAATTTGTAAACAGCTGCCAAATATGTTTATTTATGGAAACAGCCTGAAAATAGGTCAACAGTGGCTATGACTATGGAAGAGCCGTTTGGGGTGGAGAAGTCTGACATTTTTTATATAACCTATCAATCATCATATTTTTCTGATAGATTCCAATTTGTAAATGTAAATAATGAGTCTTCATCATACACCAAACTTAGTCATGGACTTCCTCAGGGTCCAATACTTAGACCAACACACTTTACCTTATATTTGCTTCCATGAGGTAAAGTTGCATGCAATAAATTTTCATTGTTATGCTGATGATACATAGTTATATTTGTCCATGAAACCCAATGAATCCAATCAGTTACTTAGACTACAAGCATGTCTTAAAGACATAGAAACCTGGATGACACTAAATGTTCTGCTTTTAAACTCAGACAAGACTAAAGTTTTAGTTTTTGGACCTGAGCATCTTAGGAATAAATTTTTCAGTCTTTCGCCTTCCTTGGATGGAATTAATTTATATTGACTCTTTTTTTATCTCCTGAGAGCTACAACATGCACTCTCAGGACATTATTACCTGCAGTGTTCCCTCAGTGAGGACTGAACTAGGCAAAAGGGTCTTCTCCTACTCCGCTCCTGTTTCCTGGAACATCTTACAAAAAGATCTGAAGATCTCAACCTTGACCTCTCTAAGTGGCTTTAAACATCTGTTGTTTCCGACAACAACCAATGCAGACATGTTCCTGTTTTTAGTTTTCTACATCGCTTCATATAGCTGTTTTTGTTTCGTTTTTTTAATACCATTTTCTTTCATTTGATCTTCTCAATTTACATGCTTTCTTTTATGATTGTCTACTGTTTGAGTTTGTTGATTCCTATAAATATTTGTGTATCCTGATCGATTCACATCTCTCTTTTAAACTCCACGTGGAAAACCTAGTGAAGAAACTGAAAGTTAAACTGGGTTTCTTTTTCAGAAACAGATCATGTCTAACACTGAATGTTAGGAAACGCCTTGTATCTGTGACTTTCCTTCCCTCCATTGATTACGGTGACATTCTCTACATGAATGCTCCTACAAGCACCCTGCGGATGTTGGATGTTGTCTATCATGGTGCACTAAGATTCATAACTGGCTGTGATTATCGTACCCACCACTGCACCCTGTATTCACTGGTTAACTGGACATCATTAACCTCACGCAGACTCTTCCACTGGTACATTTTCATCTTTAAATCACTTCTTGGTCTGCTGCCCTCATACATCTCCTCCTACATGTCTTTACGTGAGTGCAGCTACAGCGTGCGCTCTCAGGACATGATTACCTGCAGTGTTCCGTCAGTGAGGACTGAACTTGGAAAAAGGGCCTTCTCCTACTCTGCTCCTGCTTCATGGAATATCTTACAAAAAGATCTGAAGCTCTCGACCTTGACTTCTCTAAATGGTTTTAAGAATCTGTTGGAATCCTGGCAAAAACCAATGCAGATATGTTCTTGTTTTTGATTTTTCTACATCTACCTTATAATGTTTTGCTAGTTTTTGATACTTTGTTTGGAAAAAAAAATCTGTATTTCTCTTATGTTTTTCTATTGTTTATTATTTAAGGAAACTCTACCAATGCTTTCATCATTCTTTAGTTTGTAGCAGGTCGCTCTTGTAAATGAGTCCACGGGGCTCAATGAGATTTACCTGACTAAATAAAGGTTGAATGAATGTTGTCATCACTCTTTGTTAAAATCAGGTCTCTTGTAAACGGGTCCCCAAGGCTCAATGGAACAACCTGTATAATTAAAGGTTGAATGAATGTACAACAATGAAATGTTTTAGGCCAGATAACCAACTTACTACTCACAGAAACAGCCCGAGGACAACCAAGGCCAAAGTGGTTTAGAAAAAAGGTTGTCAGCTCAATCATGCAGGTAGTTAATAATAATAAAGGTTCAATCGTGTCGTCTGGATCAGGTTCTCGAATGCTGCTTCAGCTGTGTGTTTGTACCGCAGCCTTGCCTTTTTGACTTGGCATGTCTCCTACGTGTTGCACTGAGAAAGCATTCATTCAACCTTTATTTATACCATACCATACCATACCATTTTATTTATAAAGCACTTTAAACAGGAACAAGTCCACACCAAAGTGCTGGACAAACAAACACGCAACAGGCAACTCAACTATACAGGTTAGTCTCATTGAGTCTCAAGGACTCGTTCAGAGTTTTTGCTTGTGTGGCTGCTTGTCTTCATGGTTTGGGATGTTGTGGTTTTTGCACAGCAGCTGTCTGTTAGGCGTACACTTGTTAGTTTGTGTCTGTTCCTCGTTAGCTTGGTGGTCTGTGGATGGCAGACACAGGTGTGTGGTTGACCACGTTGGCCTTTCTTTTTCTCCTGGTTCTCTTTGCTCTTTTTGTGCAGGTTCTGCATCGGATGTGTGGGCATTTTTCTCGTATAGTACAGTAGATTGCTGCAAGGGTGTGTTGATGCCCTTCAAGTTTTTTAGGGGGCTCTGTAGTTGTGATTATTACCATTATTAATAGAAGCATTATGATGAGTATTATGATCACTGTCACACTTGTTGCTGTTAGTCACCGTTTTAGGTTTATGTTCATTATTGATGATATTGCCGGTAGACAATACTGGTTCTGCAGTTGACAGGTGACACTTCATGTACAGATTTTTGTCAGCAACTGCACTGCACAACCACACAACTTGAGATTACAGATTTTACAAAAAGAAAAAAAAACTCAATTTTCAACATTTATGATGAATGGTGAATTCAGTACATTCATCGCACAATAAATGGTAAATGGTAAATGGAGCTTATTTATATAGCGCTTTCCAGCCCCCTGTGAGGAGCCCCAAAGCGCTTTACAATACCAGCCATCCACCCATTCATTCAGACATTCATACACCGGTAGTGGTAGCCTGCCTTGCAAGGCGCCATCCAGACCTACCGGGAGCAACTTGGGGTTAAGTGTCTTGCCCAGGGACACAACGACACATGGTGGGCGGACGCGGGATTCGAACCTCCAACATTCCGATCGGGGGACGACTGCCATTACCACTACACCACGGCCGCCCGCAAAAAAAAGAAGGGGTGGGGATCGGGGGAGAAAGAACGCAGCGATGTCCCCTGTCACTGAGGGATATTTTTTGTTTGTTTGTTTGTTTGTTTGTTAAATGCTTGTCTGAGATGGTGAAAAGGAACTAATGCTGGCAAGTGCGGGAAGATGAGTTTAATCCACAACCTAAGACGTCGGGGGACACCGAGCTAACATGCTAAAACGTGGATAAACAGCCGCGCAGCCTTTTGGAGGGACGACACCGAGCTAACGAGGCTAAAATGCTAAAGCGGCCCGGACCCGACTGGCACGGCGGCGGAGAGCCTGCTGCAGCTGGGAGCTCACATCGATGTCTGCCTGGTAGCCTCAGATGTTGGATGAAGACCAAGGTAACATGCTAAAATGTGGATAAACAGCTGGGCAGCCTTTTTGCAGGGACGACACCGAGCTAACGGGGGGCTAAAATGCTAACGAGGCCCGACCGGAGACACAGACCCGACGGGCGGCGAAGACCAGCTCACAGTAAGAAATTGTATTTTTTAAATTTAATTACAGTACTGTATGTCTCTAAATGTACTTTACAGTACTGTATGTGTTTTTTGATAATTATGTAGCTGTGTTAGGATAGGTAACTTGGTAACTGTTCATTACTGTACATGTACGTGTATCAGTGGCGGCTCGGGTGGTCCCGTCAAAATCCCGTTTACGTCAAAATCGGGTTACGAACGGCCCGCAGGTCCAGAACTCGTTTGTAAGTTGAGGACTCCCTGTACATACTTTGTACATACTATCCATCTGTGGAGGTGGTCATCTTGGATGTTGACTTGGCAACAATTTTTTTTATAGTGACCAGTTTTACGCTTAGATGCAGCCCCACAACAAAATGTGGTTTGGTACCTCCCTTATTTTTCAAGTTAGTTTATCATGTTTACAATGTGCACTGATGGACAGACCCAGGTCCAATACTCCCTCTTCGTTCTACGGAGGGGCCAAAAAATGAGCACATAAATAAAATAAAGAACATTTATTTTATCAATATGCACCTTTTAGTCTCTTTGTTTATTGTGTACTCATACTGCACTGTAATTAATAAATCCAATTAAAAGGTTAAGTCAGCCTGGACCCTGGGCCCCAGCGTTTGAAGATCTTACAACCGCCCCTGGTGCAGATCTTCTTCATCAACGTTATGGAGGTTGTGAGGCGGAATCGTTACCCTCTTTGTCTTTCATGTCCTCTGTAGGTTTGAATGAATGTTTCCAGGTCGAAGTGAGCTGAAGGTGTTCGTCCTGACAGGGTTAGCTCGGGGTTCGGACCCGCAGCATCACTGAACACCATGACATCCACATCATGTGTGGATCCTCACAGAAACACTTTCCTCCTCATCCGTGCACTGGGTGCAGAGAGGCTCATGGAGAAATGCGCAGCCACGTCCAGACACAATGTCTGACGTGATCCACGTCTGCACGAGCACGAACACGCGTCGGGTCCTGCTTTTACCGCGGTGCAAACCAAACAAAGAGCTTTACCTGCGGAGTCAATATGTCTGCTGCTGCCGGGCTGGGGTTCCGGGTGCCGCTGGCTCCAACAGGGAGGCGTCGAGCATCCTCCTCCTGCCTCCTGCCTCCTGCAGTCAGGGTGTGGACGCACGGCACGTCGACATGCACAGACCTGGACTCACACGCGCACAGAAGAACTCATCTGAGGCTAAATAACCAGAAACTCAGATTACATCAAAATGTATTATGTGTCAGTGTCAATCAAATATCAACGACCACCATTATAAATTCGTTGCCTGACCCCTCAGACTGGTTGGAAACCAGTAATTAGAGAAACACTTGACTGGACACTAACAGTGTAGGGTGAGATTTTTGGCATCCATCTTGTAAGGAGCTTGATGCTTCACTCTACTCAGTAGAGATATGCTGGTGAAGATTCTCAGTCATCCAGGACATGACAAAATCAAAAAAGGCGTTCAATACAGAAGCAACTGGACTTTATTTGTAGCAGAAGACGTTTCGCCTTTCATCCAAAAGGCTTTCTCAATTCTAAGCGCAGACTGTGAGAGTAAAGTTTACTCACAGTCTGCGCTTAGAATTGAGAAATCATTTTGGATGAAAGGCGAAACGTCTTCTGCTATAAAGTCCAGTTGCTTCTGTATTGAACGCCTTTTTTGATTTACTCAGTAGAGATTTATGCCAAAAACTTAGCAGATGTAAAGCTATTTAATATTTTATTCAATTCATTTATTCATTCATTTAAAAGAGACAAAATAAAACAAATTCGTCAAAAAGAAAATATTGAATGAAAAGAGTGCAGAAAGAAGAAAAAAATTCTTATATCACCTCCTTATAATAAACATTGAACCAGTCCGGCCCTTGGCTAGTAGCAAATTTGTTTTTTTGGCCCTCTGTGTATTTGACTTTGACACCTCTGCTCTACTGTTTACTGAAGCCTCACACTAATCCCCTGTCAGTCTAGATTCACGTGTATTTACTGTATTTAACATAAAAATCATATCTTGCCTGAGGTAAGAAAGACTAAAGTGTTTCTTACTGAGCCTTCCAACATGCCTGACTGCCTGGTCCATTGTACCACCATGACTGTGAGAATGTTAAGTGCTCTAATCATTACAAAGTACTATTAGACTACCGGTAGTTTATTGCTGCAGTTGAGGCAATTTAGTATTTTACAAGACTGCTTAACCAGAACTCTATTTCTAGTGTCTGTAGGTAATTTCACCCCCTATTTTTTTTGATAATAATAATACTTAGATAAATGTAATGAACTCAGTGTGGGTGACAGTGCAATAGAAATATATTATTTATTGATCTGCTTCCTGATACCGTGACTATTGTTTTATTATATTTATACCCTTTATAATGCTTTTATTACTTTAGGTCATTGTGATGTGAACTTTTTGACTCCACCAGGGATTCAAAAAGCTCCCTGGTGGAAGGTTGGGTTCTTTGCCTCAGATGGAGTTCATGTATCTGGGTGTCTTGTAGGTAGAGTAAGAGATGGGAAAATGTATCAGGGCCTTCTCCTCAGTAATGAGGGAGTTGCTTCAGTCAGTCATGGTGAAGAAATAGGAGATGTGAACAAAAAAAGCTTTTGATTAACTGGTCTATCTTTGTTCTTTTTTCATTCAACCTTTATTTAGACAGACAAATCCCATTGAGCCTAGAATACTCATTTACAAGTGAGCTCTGCTTAGACAGACAAAAAGTAATGAAACTGGACACATGAAGGAATTGGAGGTGAAAAAATTCCTATAAAAATATTTCTCTTGGCTGAGAAGAAAAAGTCTAATATTAAAAAACACCTTACATAAACAAGTACATAGTGACGCAGACATTGGTAAATGGTAAATGGAGCTTACTTATATAGCACTTTCCAGCCCCCTATGAGGGGCCCCAAAGCGATTTACAGCACCAGCCATGCACCCATTCATACACCGGTAGCAGTAGTCTGCCATGCAAGGCGACAGCCAGTCCTACCGGGAGCAACTTGGGGTTAAGTGTCTTGCCCAGGGACACAACGACACATGGTGAGGGAACTCGGGATTCGAACCTCCAACCTTCCGATCGGGGGATGACTGCCATTACCACTACACCATCTCGTCCCCATTCTGCAGAGGGGGGGGCGACACTGAGAGCGGTGAGCAATGTCCATGGATGCTCTTGAAGGTACAGTAAGAGTTCTGATAAGGAAGGAATAATCAACAGCTCCCTCCGGTGAGATCCGTAAACATTCTCGAGGATGTCGGAGAATGGCCAAGTTCAACGCTAATGAGAATCCAAGAGTCCTGAAATGATGACAGAATGTTTATTCAGCTGGTTCACTCTGGTTGTCAGTGGACTTCCCCTATGGGAGGTGTGTGCGAGCATCAGATTACATGTCTTCCAGGAGAATTCAGATAAGGTGCCCTTCAAGGCCAGCCAGGGGAGCCTAATTCAGATAAAAACTTTTTTTGGGGGGACAGGCAGAACATAATGACATCTACGTTGAGTCTGTGTTGGACCAAAATGGTTCAGAAATGTCCAACTTACATGGCAACACCGATAGAACGTGCCTGAGCAAAAATACCCAAGATCTGATCCATTCTGCCTAAGGCAATTGAGTCTGGGTGCACAAGGCATGAACCAAGCCATCACTAAGGTAAGCAGCATGATCGGGTCCCAATTTGCTGCAGAGGACTTTCTTGATTGTAGATAAAACCAGCAACCAGCCAAATCCAAAAAGCAGGAACCAGTTATCATAAATCCAATTATTATTATCCAATACTAGACTCTAGTATGAAGTCTCATGGCTCCCCCATAGCTCTGCGTACGACCATACGCGTGTCCGTGCGCGCATACTGTGCGCAGGCAGTTCACCTGCACTGCTCAGCGTTCGTTCTCGCGTTCATTCTCGCGTTTTTGCACCAAATTCTTGACGTCATTTGAGCAACTGCAAGGCAGAGTGTTTACCTATGGGACAAATTGAGGTCGCTGATTGGTCATTTGCTGACACTCCTACTGAATTGATTGGCATGTCGGGTGGGGAAAAAAGGCGAGAGTCGGCAGCTTCTGCCGCAGCGGTGTTCTGTGTTTATATGTTAATAAAAAGTTCTAAAAAAAAAAATAAAAACAGGGAGTGCTAGTCCTGCAGCTCACACATCAGACCATTACACCTGGAAATCTGTAGAACCTCCTGCAGCCACGCTGGACCCGAGTGACAAATTAATTCATTTCCTCATCATTTCAGTCATGGAGTCAACGGAGGAGGAAGCGAGGGGGGATGGCCAGAGACAAATCCAGAGTCCTGAAATGATGACAGAATGTTTATTCAGCTGGGCTTCTTTGAAAAATCTGTGGAATTCCTCAGTAGAAATTGGGAGCGTGTCAGGTTTACAAAACTTCCCCAGGCGTGTTGAGATAAGACGGCCTATCAAGGCCAGTCAGGGAGACGAATTTCAGATAAACATTGTTTTGGGGACAGGCAGAACTTTAATTACATCTACCTTCGGTCTGTGTCTGTCCACTCGCTTCCAGAATGTCCAAATTAAAATTACCACACCAATGGAACATGCCTGAGAAAATCCTAGAGATCTGATCCATTCAGCCAAAAGTCTGGGTTCTCGAGACATGAACCAAGACATCATTTAAGGCAGGCAGCCTGACCAGGTCCAGATTTGCTGCCGACGACTTCCTTGTTTGTTGATAGACCAGGAACCAGCCAAATCCAAAAAGCAGGAACCAGTTATCATAAATCCAATTAAATATGCGTCCTTAAGATCCACAGATGACAGCAGAGATAGACACGTCATCAAGTCTTCCAAGTCGATGAGATATCCAGCTGTGTGCATGCCAACAGGGCAAATCGGCTCGCCTACAGCCTGTCTTCTTGTTGAAGAAATGTTATCAGTTGTGTTGAGGGACCAACTGACCAAATTGAAGTCCATAGTTATGATTCGGAAGATTTTGTAGAAGAGAGGCTCTCAAACAGTTTCACAGACAAGACAAAGCAAAAGCAAAGCAGAGACTGAGAGGAGACGTCCGCCCTTGAGTGTGCAAGTGTTGAATGAGATTGCTTGCCTCTTGTAAAAAAAAAAACCCACAAGAAATGCATGTATGTTGTATATTGCCTATGTGTTATGTTAAGCCCAGATGCTCTGTCACATGTTTTGGAGGAGGATAATTCCCCCTCAGCTCAGGAGGAGAACTTTATCTTCCCTGAGCGTGCTCGCCTGGCCATTACCCATTTAGAACTGGACCTGAGGAGCTCCAGCCGGTCACACCCCCCTCCGTTCAACTGTCCACAGAACCATCTGTATGTACCTACTAACATGGTCAAAAAAGTATTAGAGTTTTGTCACAACTCACTGATATTCTGTTACCTAGGTCTCACTAAAACGTTGTCTATTGTCAGGGCTCGATTTTGGTGGGAGACTATGACCAGGGATGTCCGTGCCTACGTGCGATCATGTCCGGCATGTTCCCAAGACCTCCAGACGCCCCCGTTCAGGGTTACTTCACCCTCTCCATTGTCCATCACGCCACTGGTCGCACATAGGTATGGACTTTAAACTGGCCTTCCACGTCTAATAACTTCACTATCATTTTAATCATTGTTGACCGCTTTTCTAAAATGGTTCATTGAGTTCCCCTACAGAAGCTACCCTCCTCCAAGGACATAGCCCACATCATGGCTTGGGAGGTTTTTAGGCTCCACGGACTGCCACTTGACATTGTCTCAGATTGGGGGCCTCAGTTTGTCTCCCATTTTTTGAGAGTTTTGTGATCTTTTGGGCATTTCTGTTAGCTTCTCCTCTGGCTTCCACCCTGAATCGGATGGCCAGATGGAGAGGGCTAATCAGGAGGTGGAGGGCAAGCTGAGGCTCCTATGTCAACAAGATCCAGAGAAATGGAGTTCATCTCTGCCTTGGATTGAGCATGCCCATAATTCTGTTCCCTCCTCAGCCACCGGTTTGTCCCCTTTTTATGTTGTCTTTGGTTTTCAACCACCTGCAGTCTCGGCTCAAGAACGTGAATCCTTTGTTCCCTCAGCTCACATGGCTGCCCTCCGCTGTCAAAGAGTCTGGAGGAGGGCCAAACAGGCACTCTTAAAGTCCAGGACGGCCTACACTAGGAAGGCTGACCACTACAGAACTTCCCAACCTGACTATGCTTTGGGACAGAGAGTGTGGCTGTCCACTAAGGACCTCCCACTTAAGGTCTTCTCCCGCAAGCTTGCTTCCCACTTCATCGGACCCTTTCCCATCTCCAAAGTTATTAATCCAGTTTCTGTTTGTCTGACATTACCCAAGACCTTACGTGTTCACCCCACCTTCCATATTTCTTGTATCAAACCGGTCATTTCCTCCCAGTACCACTCCTTTGTTTGTTCCCCCCACCCGCTCGTCTGATTGACGGCTCACCCGCCTTTACTGTTCGCTGACTCCTCCGTTCTAGATGGAGGGGTCGGAGGCTTCAATACCTTGTAGACTGGGAGGGGTACAGACACGAGGAGAGGTCCTGGGTTCCCTCCCATCACATTTTGGATGCTACTTTAATCCGGGACTTTCATTGCCGGCACACCAAGCAACCTGGTGGAACGCCGAGAGGCGTTCCTTGAGGGGAATCGGTCACAAATCACGTCCCTTAGATTATATTTTCTGTCACTCTGATCACTTTTTAAAGTTTGCTATTGATCTATCCTGTTAGTTTTGTTTATTCTGTCCTCTCCTGTAGTGTTTATTGTTACATGTGCGTTTTGGTTTGTCTTCTTTGCATGCTGGTTGAGGGTGATGTTGCAGTTGTTTAGCTTAGTCTTCACTGCAGCCAGCAGCAGCTGAGTAGAGCTCTACTGGCTGCACCTGTCACTCTCACCCTTTAAAAGCTTCACTTCTCTTCGGTGCCCGGTAGTTGAAAACAGTTTGCTACAAGTACATACCTCGCGTTCATGATCCTGTTTAGTTCTCCTCTCGTCTTAGTATTTCCCCGTCATAGTTTACCTGTTCTCCTTGTTCCTGTCCCGCTCCTGGTTCCTGTCCTTACCTCTCGGTTTGACCTCCTGGCTCCTGGACCCACGACTCACCTGGACATTGTCTCTCGCTCTGCCCCTTGGATTTGTAAGCCTTCTGCCTTCGGTTCTGGCCTTCTGCCTTCGGTTCTGACCTTCGCCTGCACAACGACTTCTCTTGTCTACTCCTCCGGTCACTTCAGTTATCTGCTCTTTGGTTTTGGACCCCGGCTTATTGGACCACGCCTCTGCGCCTGATGGACTCTTCACCTGCCTGTCGCTGCGCCCGGCTTCAGCCCCTCACCGGACTCAGCTCCTCCAGCAGTGGTCCGGATCAGTTTGGACTTCTTCAGTCTCCAGAACCCCCAAGATCATCTGAGATGGTTAGTGGTCCTCCTTATCTGACTTTTTGCTCCCCATTGTTTCCTGCTCTACCACTAACCGATCTCTGTCTCATAGACTTGTCCGGAACCTGTACCCGAACCAGAACCGGCCAAATCTACTATATTTTACCCTAAAAATAAAATATAATTTAATTCCTATGTTGTATGGTGATTTTGGTCCAAAACCAAAGGGGGTTCATTACATGAACTTGTGCTTGAAGTTGAGAGGTATTGACTACTGTACTTTGTAGATATAGTTGAGCTCACCTTGATACACAACATGGACTCTGGAACCAATCTCCTTGAGAGGGGCTGGACCTTGTTCCACTCTGGATTTGCCCATGGTGAGAGGCATCAACCTGGTGTGGGTCTATTCTTAAGCCAGGTACACACCAAACGCGTGTTGAGCAACCAAAGCAGCCAGTTTACATGCAAAGTCTATGGTGGCCGCGCATCAAGGAGCAGTGCAGCGTGGTGCGGCGCGTCTTGAGCAGTTTGAGCAGCTCGCAAGGTAGCGGCAGGGTGCGGCAGCTCCTTTTCCGTGCATGCGGCACGTCCAGAGCAACGGCTGCCCGAGTTCAACAAATTGAACTTTGACCTACTTTGGCTGCTTGCCGCGTAGCAGCAACCAATCGGGAGAGACACTGCTATGTGATGACGCAACAGCGACGGGACGGAAGTAGGTGGGCACCACGTGACGTATTAAAAGAATGGACGAAAATGAAAAATACGGCGCCTGCGTGCTGCTGCTTTGTTGATTAAATACAACAAAGCAATTCTTCGGATTTCGTCCGCCATTTCAGAAACCGAAAAAAAAAAAACCAGACCGGAAAAGGACCAAGACGCTCCTCCCACTGCGCGTCTTCAGATGCATTCGGTGTGAACAGACATCTGTTGACAAGCAGCCAACACCGCGCGTCGGGAGCGTTTTTGCTGCTCAAAACACGTTTGGTGGGAACCCGGCTTTAGCCCCCTGACTTGGTGCCTGTGTGTTAGAATTTTCCCCTGTAGATGACAGGGTAGCTTCTCTGCACCTTCGAGTGGGGGTACGGGCTCTGAATGTTGTTTGTGCCTATGCACCAAACGGCAGCTCAGAGTATCCAGCCTTCTTGGAGTCCTTGGCGGGGGTGCTGGAAGGTGCACCACCTGGGGACTTCTTTATTCTGCTGGGGGACTTCGATGCACATGTGGGTAATGACAGTGTGACCTGGAGGATGTAAGGGGTTATGAGGAGGGTCAGTTTTAATACTGACCTCCTTTTTACCTTAATTTACTTATTCAGATTGAATAGTAATTTCACGGATTCTCTTCTTTTTCAGTTTACCCAATATTTCTGTGATCTTTATGATGGATAAATAAACAGAGCCATTAAGTGACAATGGACGTTGACTTAGTTTGATATGTCAAAGAGACACTATCATTTATTTAAAATAAATCAACTAAATTAACACCATTACACTTGATTGACATGATTTCACTTTCTTTCAAATTAATACGTCAGCACACTTGAATCATAACAACAGACATAAATACTAGATGTTAAACATATTTAGTCTGTGGCTCTTTAACTTAAAATAGTTTCCAGCTTAGATTGAGAGAAAGATAGGAGGAAAGATTTAAGAAGAATTGGGAGGTTAAGAGAGGAAGTTTATCTTGCATTTATGAAACCAGATGACACTCTTCCGTACGCGTCCAGCTAAGATATCATCACACCTCCAGTAAGCAAACAGCTGCTCCTTTACCTTAAGACGTCCGCCTTGGTTCTGGCAAAGAGCTGTGGTCAGCCTTGGACTGACGAGTCGTCGGTCCCGCAAGTCCAAGCTGGACTCCAGACGTGTTTACCTTGTCGGTGTCGGTGATACTCGCTTTCGTCGGCAGAAGCCGTGACAGTCGTGGTTTCTTGGCTCAAGATAATTTATTCCAGGAAGGAATAACAAAGTTGGAGCTTACGCTTATTCGAAGTGGACTCATAACAGCAAGTCATCAGTCCTTAGCTGAAGACGAAGGTCGTTAGCTCTTGACCAAACGTATCCAGCTCTTTGGGAAAGTTCACATCTCTTGGAAGTTCCCAGCAACTCTCTGAGGAACCTGCTGGTTCCTTCCAAACTCTGCAGACTCTTGCAGACTCCTGCCGACTCTTGCAGACTCTGCGTTCCAGCCACAGCTTAGAACTTAAAAAGCAGGAACAAAGAGAGGAGTGAACTTGCCTTATCAGGCCCAAGGTTACGGCCAGAGCAGAGAGAGATTTGTTTAGGGAAAGACAGAGAAGCTGGAGCCTTGTTCATGAAAAACAACGGATTAAACTGTCTTCTTATTTCTAAACAAAACAGTCGGGTCTCTGTGACCCGAGATTTCCCTTTAACACAGCAGTGAACACAGTTTAACTCTTAAAGAATAACACAGCTTAAAAGCACACATCATGAAAATGACAAAAGTTATTCTTTTGATCACATCAGCCTAAAATCAAAGATAGAAATAGTCTCTTTTGGTGACTATATTTATCAGATTATAGCTAAATGAATGATTTTGTAGTAAATGTCTTGCTTTACTGAGAGGTCAGTAAAGGTCATCACTGGACAGTTCAAAAGTACACAGGTGTCTTAAAAGTGGACAAGGTCATGCCCACTACAAGGAGCATGAATGGGAGGAACGGCCTCTCTGATCCGAACCCAAGCAGTGTTTGGTGTTGAACTTTTGTGCTTGTCATAGTTTGTCCATCACAAACACCATGTTCCAACATAAGGGTGTCCATAAGTGTAATTGGCACCAGGATGCCCTAGGTTGTAGATCAATGATTGACTTTGTAGTTGTGTCATCTGATTTGCGGCCATTTGTTTTGGACACTTGGGTGAAGAGAGGAGCTGAGCTGTCAACTGATCACCACCTGGTAGTGGATCAAATGGTGGGGTAAGATGCTGGACAGACCCAGTAGACCTAAATGTGTAGTGAGGGTTTGCTGGGAACGTCTGGCAGAAGAACCTGTCAGAAAGATTTTCAACTCACACCTCTGGGAGAGCTTTAACCACATCCTAGCTGAGGCAGGGGACATGGAGTCTGAGTGGGCCATGCTCTGTGCCTCAATTGTTGAAGCAGCTGCCTTGAGCTGTGGCTGCAAGGTTGTTGGTGTTTCTCGCGCCTGTGGCCATCTTCAAACTCGTTGGTGGACACCCCGGACTACGGAGTCAGTCAAGCTGAAGAAGGAGTCCCATTGGTTCTTGTAGGTTGGTGGGACTCCGGAGGTAGCTGAGAAGTACCGGAGGCCGGGCCAAGTGGTCCACAGCATTGACTGTTGCTGAGGCAAAAGTTTGGATGTGGGAGGAGTTTGGAGAGGCCTTGAATAAAGACTCTCAGTCAGCTCCGAGGAGATTCTGGCAAATCATCAGGCGACTGAGGAGGGGAAAGCAGCACTTTATTAACACTGTGTTCAATGAAGGTGGGGTGCTATTGACCTCAACAAGTAATGTCATCAGGAGGTGGAAGGAATACTTCTTGAACCTTCTCAACCCCACCGGCACGTCTTCCATGGAAGAATCTGAGTTGGGGGACTTTGGGGTTGGTCTGTCCATAATCTTAGCTGAGGTCACTGAGGTAGTTAAAAAGCTCATTAACTTGTCTTTTATGTTATTGTACAGCACTTTGGTTGACCCTGTGGTTTTTAAAATGTGCTTTATAAATAAAGTTGATTTAAAACATCACACTGTGATCTTTGAAACTGCCAGAGTTTCCCTGGTAAAGTTGCTGCTGGGTGGTAGATGGTAGATGGATGGTCTGTGAATTCTTTAACTTTAAACTGTCCAAAGGACTTTGGCCACTTTTAATTTTTGACTTTTTTTGTATGACTTCATCCTAGAACCAAATAATTTATAACGTAATAACAGTTGAGCAGATTCTAATAATCTTTATCTTATGATTCTTTAAAGGTCAAATGCAAATGGAAAGTTCTCTTAACTTCCAGTATGGATTTAAACACAATACACACTTCACATTATAAAATAAGTTTAGGAAATTGAATGTTCGAGGACATGTTGGCGTATGGCTCTTATCCGCCCCAGAATTCGTTATTTGGTTCACTTTAGATCAGAAAGGAGAGATACACTGAACACGACAGACGCTCACTTAAAGTTCCAAACCAGTTTAATTAATCATAAGTTAAAAGTCACAGAATACATTTGTCCTATTCCTAACATCCATTACATTTGTTTTAAAAAAGGTGGACAGTGACAGGAAAAGAGAGAGAGAGGAAAGAAGGGAGGAGGGGGGAGAGAGACAGGGAGAGAGGAGAGGGGAGAGAGAACATACAACCTGATCCGTGGGCTACTTCTGCCCTGCTGTTGGGGGATCAAAACTTTTTATACCCTTCTGTGGGGGCCCTGCCTCAGAGCCTGCCGTCCCCCCCCCTATTGCCAGAAGACAGGAAACACCATTTGCTCTTTTCAGTCTGCATAACCCTTATTTTCCAACTCACATGGGAGCTGACGGGGGAGGGAAATGTGGCTTAACACCCAGAACAAAGAGGCTAGTGTCTCCCTGCCAGTCATAAATCTGTGAAGTCATAAAACTGACAGAAAGGCACCAGGACTCCTCATCATGCTCCAAGCCTGCCTCAAACTGATAAGAGGAGTTTTGTTTCAAAGACTGTTCTCCTTCCCCCACTCCCAGAAGCCTCTTCCTTGTAAACAAGAAATACCATTGCATGTCTTCAGTATCCAGAGTTCCGTTTAAAGAGGGGATACTGACCCTAAGCACAAAAAATGTGTTTTATTTTCACAACAAAACCCCCTTTGGACCTCAATTTCTGAGGTCCACCTCAAAAAATAAAATCACATAACACACAATGTAGTTTAATGCATATACAGTAAACACAATATTCAATCAGTTTTTTCAAAATCCTCCAAGTTATACCCTCTTGTCTGGCCACCACATTTTGACTCAATTTGTTAATATGCAAATTGTAGAATATAAGGAAATATATGCAAACTATGAACAATAATAATAGTAAGTGCTTAGGATATTGCAGAATTATGAACCTTAAGTTCCCAAGTTCCTCCTCCGCATCAGGCAGTTGTCTCCTCAGGGGCATTCCCCTGGCGTTGCTCAGGGCAGACCCCCGGCATTGCACGCAACTTTATTCAACTACTTTGGGTCTATCAAGGCATGAGAGTTCGAATGCGAGCTCCTCTTGTTGTCCAGCCCAATCCTTTAGCTCCTTCCTGGTTCACGGGCTGGAGCACACTGAACCGTGTGGATCCCCTGGCATTGACACGCACTGCCTGTGGTGTGCGTTCAGCGACCCCCCACGGGTCCTTCCTGACCAGGGCTGTTCTGGTCTTGCCTCCCCGGGACTCCGTTGAGAAAACTCCCTCAGCTGGAGCATTTCCAGGAACCACCTATCACGAACAGAATGTGCCACAACAAACAACACCCAATCAATTATAAATCTGTAGTACAAAGAATGAATCATGCATGTTAGTTGGTTTGGAAGAGGCTTAATCTTCATTAGGGTTAATTATGAGTAGTTTTAAGGCGGTTCATACTTACAAAAAATACTGTACCTTTTCACTCAGCTTATAGCAGAAATTACACACATAACAATAACATCACAAGCGGCGGCATAGCATAATTAAAAAAATAACATAGCAAGCGGCGGCAGAGCATAATTCACAAAACATTGTACACCTGTGGTTCTATACACATTTTCCCTGAGTCAATAAGTCACATGTCGTCTAGTCAAGTCAATTGCTATAAATCTACAGAACCATCATATTTCTAAACATCCTCTGATCAGGTCCACTTCAGGTTTGAGTGGTTTGAGCCTGTAGGCAGGAATCATTTCCAAGGAGGGTCCCCCATCCTGCTTCACACACACTTTCACAGAGGAAAAAAAACAAACAGTGTTGTTAATTGCTCATTTGAAATATGCTTGCATCAATACTCCTTCCCCCATGCCATGACTAAAGAAAATAAAACGTTCAAGACCGATGCCGCCTCAATATCAACGCAAGTGAACTTTGTTTATAACGCCAATTCATCAGTTATCCTTATTATTCTTTGTATACTAAAATGTATTTACCATCTTTTAGTTAATTAGTTATTTCTAGGAACATTTGTCAACCTTGTTGTTTCTAGGAAACATTTACAATCTAGTTATTTCTAATTAGTTATTTCTAGGGACCAATTCCAACCTCTCTATTTTTAGAAACATCTGTCAGCTCCTTAGTCAGCTCCTTAACCCCCTTTTGAAACAAAACTCTACCTTGTTTCAATTATGCCAAAGTTATTTGGTTAATAAATTGGAAATTGTGTCTAAATTTACCATCCTTTAACCTTAGCACTAGTGTCAGATGTTTCCTAAACCTCTGCCTATTGCCACCAGTAATTTGGTTTTCACAACCATATAGCTAACAGTAATCTACGATATCATCTCATTTTCTTTAAAATTATAATCATTTACCAAAATGTACCCCTTGTGACACATCAGAATCCCAACATGCACTCCGCCAAGGACAACTGCAAAAACAAAAATATAAAAGTTAACTCGTTTTGGGGTCAGGAGCTAGGATCATTTCCCTTGCTCCCCTTCAGCTTCACCACAGAGTTACAGGAACCAGAAGAAGCAAGTCGTCAGATCCACCTGAGCACAGTATAACTAAAAATCATGAAGCCTGCGCTAGCAGGCCCAAATGTGCCTATGTGTTTCATTAAAAATTTATCATAGCAACTGTAGTTTTGATCCCGGCTACTAAGATCAACGACAGATCCTCACAGATCAATATGGGGTGCGGCCTTTGCTGGTGTGAGTGACTTCAGGACCATTTGTTCTCTTGTCTGTTTGGAGAACGTGTTCAGCTTTCTCTTGTTCCAGCCCCCAGTGAGACGTTCACTGGGTTCTGATTCTCGTCCGGACCCCCAAATCCGGACCGTATATCCTGGCCATTTGTGTCTGATGACCATGTTTTGACAGTTCTTTGAGAAAGTCTTTGCCTCTGCTCGGCTGAAAGTTTCTGTGGACAGTCTTTTGTTCTTTCGGTGCCTTTGTTGTTTTCAGTCGTTCCTTGCGTATGCCCCTCAAAGTTCTTTGAGCAAGGTTACATATGAGTTTGTTCTTCCCAGTGAAGTCCCAGTGAGTCAGTTTCTGGACACACCTTCATATTAAATCTGATCCGATCTGATCAATAACCACAGTAGCTGAGATTCAAAAGTCAGATGCTGCATGTGTTTTGACAGAGGCCTATCTTAATGCATATTTACCATTATGTGTTCTGTATAGATGAGGTGGGATTTATAAGACTCACTCTTGCCGTTCCATCAACACTGTTCAATGAGGCTATTTAAAAAATTAAAAAAGTAAAAAATTAAAAAATCATTAACAGACCAGGATCAAATTAATTTTCTGTTAACAATCTTTATTATGGATCCTTCGACGGAGGCATCTTTTAATCTGATCTGCACAACAGATCCAAAACATTAGTTTACCTAAAAGTGAAATAATCAATTTAACCCTGAAATCAAAAAATACTGTAGCCTACTTTTATTTCAGAACGTACAATGTACGGTCTTCCAAGACCCCCTTGCTAGTATACAGTCTATGATAATTAGCAAATTCCTTGAGCCTTCTAAGATCTGCCTTCCTAAGTTATCAATTTGAAATTGTTAAACTCAGTGGCTCATTTATTCAAAGTAAAAATATGGGCTTGTTCATTTTGGCCTGTTGTTCCAGGTATATAACTATTAGTCCAGGGGTGTCAAACTCATTTTGATCTGGGGGCCACATACAGCTTAATCTGATCTCAAGGGGGTCAGACCAGAATACTCATTCCAAAAGTCCACTTTTGTCTTTGTATTAGTGCAAAGAATAAAGAGATTATAAAAATATTAACATTAAATTAATTGTCCTTTTACATTTTTACTCAGTTTAACATTTAAGTGCATTACATATTTAAGAACTGATCAGTGATTGCACGTTTTAAAACATTTATTCAACAAACTGTTTTGTTAAATACCCTGATGCATGCTCAATAATCCATGTAGAGAAATCTAAAAAAGCTAAATCTGGGCTTCTGGACATACAAAAAAACAGTTCTGTTAAAACCCTTTCCTGCATGTTAAAAGTGCATCAAAATTTAGAAATGAATGAATTTTAAATCCATTTTCCACATCTAGGAAGCAACTGTGAACCCATAAATTGAGCTTCGAGCGTAGCTGTTTTATTACTGCAGATTTTTAAGAAAATAGCGTTTATTATTTTTTTTCTTTATTTTTTTTATAATTCAGATTCATCTGCGGGCCGACTAAAACCCCCTAGCGGGTCTTTGCCACCCCTTAGTCGATTTTTAAAGTCCAACTCTCCACTTATTATAAATTGAGATTCAATTTATGTCCCCAATAGATTAAAATTAAATATGTATTCATTTAAGACCTGTCTGTGAGGGCTACTCCCTCCTTAGCACTTTGAGATTTCCATTAATGAAAAGTGCGTTATAAATTGAATTCATTACTATTATTATTATTATTTATTTTTCTTCCAACCCCAATCTGTCCTCTTCTTTTATTCATCTGACTCCAAACAGTTATTAAAATCTGCACCTGCATCCTTTTACTTTTATTAAATGTTTCAGAACGAATAACCCAACTGGATGACTAAATTAAAAAATAAAAGTGACTCCGACCTGTTTTTTGGTTTTTCTAGAAATTATTATGCTCCTGTCTGCAGTACCTTTTTTCGTCCATCAGGGGTCTCCATTATACTCAGGCTCAAAACTTTCTGTAGAGCTCTTTAGTTGCCCCCAGACAATAATGCGTATTAATGTCTATGGTTCCCCCCAGTACTGACGCCACAAAGCTGTGAGTGCCTGTTAGACGCTACAGTATTCAACAATAGAGTGACTTATTTTGTTTATGATGGGTGTACGATAATCCTACATTTCTCACCTGGCAACCCTGCTCAGGCTGTACAGGAAACGACTGTCTTTTGCGTCCCCATAGTTGCCAAATCCGCTTATTTCAAGCGGCATTGGGCTTGTTTTCCCTGGAGTCGCTTTCAAATTTGATCAGCCGCTTGTGGCGGTTTTTTCTTTCTTCTCGCGGACATTGAGTCGCTTATTTGTGCTTGTTTTGAAGGAGCTGATCGCTTCTTTTGTCTAGCGATCTGGCAACCCTGCTCTTCGGGTCGACGCTCACAAGACGACGTGGACATTCACTGGATCT
>JBBPBX010035637.1:9065-22175 GCA_038048925.1 Garcialebias charrua
GCACTATTTGTACCGACAGTTTCGAGACGGCTCAGCCTGAGGGAAATGTAGCTTTTTAGCTAGCGTGTCTGTAGCAGCTAGCTTAACGCTGTGTCAGTACCAGCAGTTGGTAGAGACAGTTCAGTTTGGTAGGCAGAGTGCTCGATTCTGTTGACAGGGCAGGGTGCCCTGCTTGTATAATGGTAGGGGAAACACTGAACTCCTTATCAGTTAGAGTCACCCCGAGTCAAGATGGCCATCGTCACAGCTAATCAACCTCAGCCATCACAAACATGGTTACAACTCAGTCAGTTTTACAGATATCAAGGTAATTTCAGTGTGGTAGTAGCTGAGTCATCCTCAACTTGTTCTCCGAGAGCTAACACATCTCCCAAGATCTCACAATGGAATTCCATGTGTCATCGACAAGGTTTGACCAAAACCGCTACAACACAGTCATTTCTCAGGATGACCCAAGTTTAAAATTCTGGCATGGGCGATATGCATTCCTTCCTTCTTCCCCCATGTCTTTAACTTTTCTGTAGTGTTAACCTGATGGCCTCTGTGACTGGCAGCCGGCACCATGCTCTGTCATCCTGTGTGCAGTTCTGCTTTTGCTCAACAATTTACCACTTTAAAAGGCCCAATGGCCAATCTGCAGACAATCGTCCCCTGTAACACTATCTGGGCCCTGTTGATAAAATGCAGATGTGGCTCTTCTCAATGTGAATTTGTGACCCATTAAGTGGAACCCCTCCTCTTTCCTCACTGCTCCATCCCTCCTTCTTGGCAGAGACTCCAGACCGCCTTTTCACATGCATTCCCCAAAAGCAGGTAGGTGGATGGTATCAGGCGAACGAGTCACAATGGTGAATTTGTTCAACAAGGAACACCGCATTACTTAAACCCAAGTGTGGCTCTGACTCTCTTTGAGATCTGCGGAGAAGATTGGCGCAGTCTCCCCAGCGTCTCGTTTAGGGACGAACAATAGGTGAATTCAAGCGCTCCCTTTGAGGTTCACAAGACCCACCTTGACGCCATTGATGTCCAGTCTCCTTTTGGTCTCCTGAAAATGTCTCCATTGGTCAGTCACCAGAGCCATGTCTTAACCTTTATAGCAGTTTGTTTGTGTCACATTTAGAACAACAAAAACGATCTCTATGTACAAATTGTCCATCTGTTCCTTTTCTTTACCTGCTTCTTCAGGGTCATGGGGAAATTGTTCCTTTTTCCAGCAGTTATGGGAGAGGCAGGTGGCAAGTCTGTTGTGTACAAATCATTGTTCATTAAACTAACTTTAAACTAAATCACAGAAAGACCTGCCATTCGTGCATATCCCCCACTGACTTTCCTTTTATTAAACGTCTAATGATGACAGTTGTAGCCGTTTTGGTCATAAATGATGAAACACTTTCTCATAAGTCATTGTGCGATCTTGTAAGATGCTCAGAGTATGTTTTAAAGATGTGTCTCAGCTAGTACCACAACAAATTTGAAGTGCAATACAGTACCTTTAAAATTGCCTGAGCTGTAGTTATTTGTGCTGGCCAACATGTATTAGCTATGGTGACCACAGTGAATTCAGGTGACTTCAAAAATTAATCACCTGAAGTTTTGCCAATTATTACTTTAGCAGAAGCTCAGTAAAATCTGTCTAGTGGTTTATAGGATGTTTAGTTAACATTGTTGACGTAAGTCAATGCTAAAGTTTTAAGTAAAATTATCAATGCAAGGTGTAGCACTCAGAGTGATGGGGATGAAGCTCCCATCCACAATAAATATGATCTCAAATTTGTAAAACTGGCTGAGTTATTGAATGGTTTGTGTTTCCTATGCTTAGCTGGCTGTGATGGCCATTTTGAAATGGGTTGACCCCAAATGTTGAACAGTTAAAGATGTATATATGTGTATTTATTCAAATCTGTTCAGTGATTTATGATATATGTTGCTAAGATGACTGATAAACACACAAACATAGACAAAAACAAAACATTATGTCCGGTTCGGGTTTTTGGATTCTTAATAAACCAGACACAGGAGTACAAAAATAATTTGGTTGCTGCTGGAGGAATCAGGATCAGCTGACCATGACACATTATTGCCCTTTTGCTTTGGTGGTGGGCAATGTCACTTTTATTGTGATATCATGTGTTTGGTTTTTATTTATTATGTATTTTTAAACAAACTATTTACATTTACAAAACTGCTTTGTACTAGCAAAACAAAAAGTTTTGCAATTCAGCAGTTTGTCAACATAGTTTTGTTTGTGGACTTTCTGTTGATATTTCAGTGTATACCGTATTCAGATTTTTACATTGTTGAGTGACAAGGGATGTTCACTGAACCCACAAAAAAAAGAGGGGGGGCATGTTTTAATAATAAACTTTATTAAATATTGGGTTATAGTGGAATTATGATAACTTTAATGATGGAAGAAACAAAGAAAACACTGAAAGGTCAAATAGAACCTCCTTTTTATTTTATGTCAACAAATAGGCTAATCATTTAATCCAGAATTATTGCCAAGTTTAATTTGTTAGTTGTCGTTTTTATATAAAATTATGTTAGTTTAAAATACCAGCAATAAAAAAATGAAGGATGTTGTTTGTTTCCCAGCTTTCCTGGACTCACTGTCTCCTCAAAAGTTACCATAAATAGAAGGATGTTAATCTTTGGGATGATCGACAGACAAGAGGAAGTGGAATCTGTATCTTGCTGTCTTATTGTTTATTGTGGAGTGACTCACTGTCCTGAAGTGTTTCTGTCCAACAAGTTTGCCCTGCGTTGACTTGCAAGATTTGCCTGAAGTGATGTCATGTTTACACGAGATGCAGCAAAATCACGTGAGCATTCCTTCATTCAGACGTGTGAAACGTGTGCTGCACGTTTTAAGTCATCGCCTCGATGACTGCGTGAAGCTGCTTCAGAAAATACTCAGTCAGGTTTAGATACCGTACTTTTTGGCATATAACACACAGTTTTTTTACTAATTTGAATGTCCTGCGGCTTATACGCCGAAGCGTGTTATTTATGGATTTTTTCCCCATATTTTTAGACCCATTTTTGGCTCTGATATCGCCGTTTTTCATTTTGGGCAAAAAATGGTGCAGTACCACTTTTGTCTGCTAGGGGGACACTTCCAGAGGAGTACGCCGACCGTTTCTAGCTCATGTGTCCGAAAAAAGCCTCTGGTCGGACTGACTGTCGCTGCCCGGCCTCCTGCACTGGAGCTAACCACTGTTAGCTGTATTGTTAGCTTTTTTTTTTTAGCAAGATAACTCATAAACCACACCGCAGATTTTCTTGAAACTTACAGAGTGTAATTATTTGGTGGTCATTTACAAACTGTTAGCTGCAGAAGATTTTCAGAGCTAAATAAAAAATTGCTCTTTTACGGTAGCTTTGTTGTTAGCGGTATAGCTACCGCAAACAGATACCTGTTTAGATAAACAGCTCTTAAACCACTCAACAGATATTTTTTAGGCTTTCAGAGTGTAATTATATGGGTTTCATTTACAAACTGTTGACCTGTATAAGACATTTGAGATAAAATTCAATTTTTTATTCGTTTTTTTAAGAGCCGGAATCGTCTCGTAGCTTCGGTTTTATTTCCGTTTATATTGTTATAAATCATAAACCACTCGGTAGATATTTTTTTCTGCTTACAGAGTGTAATTATATGGGTTTTTATTTACAAACTGTTGACCTGTATAAGACATTTGAGATAAAATTCAAAATTTTATTCGTTTTTTAAGAGACGGAATCGTCTCGTAGCTTCGGTTTTATTTCCGTTTATATTTTTATAAATCATAAACCACTTGACAGATATTTTTTAGGCTTTCAGAGTGTAATTATATGGGGTTTAATGTACAAACTGTTGACCTGTATAAGACATTCGAGATAAAATTCACTTTTTTATAATTTATTTTATAGTAGCGCACGTGACCATTTGGAAGACGTCAAACCGAAACAATTTAAATTCAGCAGATTTGACCATTTCGTGAATTGATTAAGGAACGGTTAAGCTCAGGAACCCTTGTGCTATAATGTCAGCTAAGAAATATATTTTTTCTAAGCAAAGAAATAATAGTTTTTACCGTGTTATCTTGTAAAGTCCTTCGGTGCTCGCTCGCTTCTGTGGCCGCCATTTTCAGCAGGGCAAATGAGGCGCTGATGTGTCGCGTAGCGGTGACGCATAATAGATGCGACTTATAGGGCGAAGCGTGTTATTTATGGATTTTTCCAATTTATTGACAATAATTGGACAAAGCAGGTTATACACAGAAGCGTAATGCCGAAAAGTACGGTAGTTGTTTAAAACATTTGCAGCAGGACGTTTTTCTGTGTGTGAGCCAAAATTTAACCAGTAAATGTATCTGTTCAATTCATATAGCCAACCATCTGTTAATCACACCTTCTCTTTTTCTCCATTCTCAGTCAGTGAGGTAAATAAACTGTTAAATGATCTTGATCCTAAAAAATCTGCAGGTCCAGATGAACTTCCACCTTATTTCTTAAGGCTGGCTGCTCATATCATCACAGTCCCTGTGACCCACATCTTTAATCTATCCATAAGCCAAAACACCATTCCGGATGCTTGGAAAACAGCCTTTGTTCTTCCTTTGCTGAAGGGAGGTGACCCCACCTCACTGAACAATTATCGACCGATCTCTAAACTCTGCATCTTAGCCAAGGTTCAAGAAAAACTGATAAACTCTCAGATCAAAAATTATCTGGACTCATTTAACATCTTACCTCTCCATCAATCTGGTTTCAGGAAAAAACACAGCACAACAACTGCTTCTCTGAAGGTTCTGAATGATGTTGTTGAAGCATTGGATGCTAAGGACTATTGTGCTGCACTTTTCTTAGACCTGTCTAAAGCTTTTGACACTGTGGATCATAACATCCTGTGTCATAAGCTCTCAGAAATCGGTTTCTCTGATCACACCATCGGTTGGTTTTCTAACTATCTTTCCAATCGGAGGCAATGTGTTCAACATAACGGTGCTTCTTCCAGCTATTTAACAGTTAAAAATGGTGTACCACAAGGCTCAGTTTTAGGACCAACTCTCTTTACAATCTACATAGCTAATGTAGGTCACTGCATCCCTGATGCATCCTTACATTTCTATGCTGATGATACAGTTGTTTATTGCCGAGCTAAAACAGTAGCTAAGGCTTTCCAGTTACTGCAATCCGCTTTTGACATCATCCAGTCAGATTTGTTCCGTCTCAAACTTGTCCTAAATGCTGATAAAACAAAAGGGATGTTTTTTTCAAATAGGAAGGCGGTTCCAGCAGATCCTCCTCTGATTTTATCTTCAAATGGTGTCCCTATTGAGTTTGTTGATTCCTATAAATATCTGGGTATCCTGATCGATTCACATCTCTCTTTTAAACTCCACGTGGAAAACCTAGTGAAGAAATTGAAAGTTAAACTGGGTTTCTTTTTCAGAAACAGATCATGTCTAACACTGAATGTTAGGAAACGCCTTGTATCTGTGACTTTCCTTCCCTCCATTGATTACGGTGACATTCTCTACATGAATGCTCCTACAAGCACCCTGCGGATGTTGGATGTGGTCTATCATGGTGCACTAAGATTCATAACTGGCTGTGATTATCGTACCCACCACTGCACCCTGTATTCACTGGTTAACTGGACATCATTAACCTCACGCAGACTCTTCCACTGGTACATTTTCATCTTTAAATCACTTCTTGGTCTGCTGCCCTCATACATCTCCTCCTACATGTCTTTGCGTGAGTGCAGCTACAGTGTGCGCTCTCAGGACATGATTACCTGCAGTGTTCCGTCAGTGAGGACTGAACTTGGAAAAAGGGCCTTCTCCTACTCCGCTCCTGCTTCATGGAATATCTTACAAAAAGATCTGAAGCTCTCGACCTTGACTTCTCTAAATGGTTTTCAGAATCTGTTGGAATCCTGGCAAAAACCAATGCAGATTTGTTCCTGTCTTTGATTTTATACGTCTACCTTATAATGTTTTGCTAGTTTTTTGATACTTTGTTAAAAAAAAAAAAAAAAAAATCTTTTGTTTTTTTCTCTCTTTTTGTTTTCTATTGTTTATTGTTTGTTTGTTTATTGTTTAATGAAATTCTATCACTGCTGTTCATTGTTCTTTAGTTTTAGCAGGTCGCTTTCGTAAATGAGCCCATGAGGTTCAAAAGATTTACCTGACTAAATAAAGGTTGAATTCATATTTACAGTTTTTGCGTCAGTCTGCTCACACCTGATCTGAAAGCAGCCAAATGATAGCAAGTAGTGACCTCGTTGTTCAGTTTGAGAAGATCCCCCGTCATCTGTAGCTCGTTTGAATCGTGCCTCTGGCTGTGCTTTTACTCTGATCTCGCTGCTCGCACCACTTTGCTGTGAATAGTTTCAGTGGAAGCTCGTGGTAACAGAGGACGACAGTATGGATGAGCGGCCTGTGAAGGAAAAAAAATATTTCCTGTGACAGTTTAATTGGCTGAATTAGTCACAATATTTAAATCGTTTCTGTTGACCAGTCAGCGACTGAAGTGTGTAATGCTTCAGGCCGAGCCAACCTTAAAAAACTTTGTCCAGATTGCAAATGAGACACATTAAGCTCTCCCTTCCTGCCAAGCCACCCTCAGTCCAGTGGTCCTTTTTGTCAATTCAGCTCCTTGAAAACATTTCATTGCTACTTTCTTGCTACACGGAAAATGCTGAAAACTCCTTTATAATATCTGTCAGCTCCTTCAGACTCCAACATAAACAGGTGTTCCTTCGAAGCTGGTGTATTTACTTATGTCAGAGCTGTGCTTACATACACACACTCAACACACTTCTAACATTCTCCTCAGTGTTTGAGCGGAGCGCCGTTTGGCATCAACGCTTGCGGCCGGCTCACACTGTTTCAAAAAGACAAATTAAAACCATCTAATTTGCCTGCTGAAAGACTCGCTCTGTATGAAAGGTGTCGGGGTCCAGAAGCGGGCCCTCAAACACACACACACAACCTCGCCTGCCCACACAAACGTGCATGCATGGCAGCTGCAAAAAAAAAAAATCTCAAACTGTCATTTTGGTCCCTGCTGCATGGTTAACATGGTTGTAAAACACACTGGGCTAACATGCGGCTCAAGCCTGTAATAAATGGCGATGACAGTAATATGAGCTTGTGTGCATGTGTGTGATTGTAAAACGCTAGTTCAAAGCGACAGATTTCTCCGGATTAGCAGATGGACGGCAGCGTTTTCCAAAATCGGTTTAAGCTTGTCTTCTTTTCCCTAAAATAGAGAAAATATTTTCCAGAATGAATTATTTTTTAAGCTGTCTACTTTGTAGAATATCATGACAAATAAAACGTGTTTAACATTTTTTGCTGTTGTTTTATAACCAATATGAGCTAAACCTAAATCCTTTTGTTTGCGTTTCTTAAATCTTTTGTGGGGGGGAAAGGGTTGATTGAGTTAGTGTTAAAATTATTTATTTATTTATTTGTTTGTTTGTTTGTTTTTCTATCCATCTAGATCAGAGGTCTGCAAGCTGTGGCTCTGGAGCCATGTGCGGCTCGTTGGTCACTCTGCAGCAGCTCGTTCAAGATTTAACATAAAACTGGATTTTATTGGTTGTTATAATAACCCCTAGTTTTAGCAGTTTTCCTGTAATTTATTTTGCAAATACAGTATATGAATACTAGAAACATTACAAGGAGTAAAATATACTCACTTTCACTTTATGCTTTATTTCTTCAAAGTAGAATATGTAATTTTTCCACATAAAAAAAAATCACATAAGAATGCATAATTTATTGTTTTAGTTTTTAGAAACTGGGCAAAAACTATATTATTTTTTCCTTCTTTACAAGAATCTCATCTTTTATTTTGTCTTAGAGTGCAAAAATATCAATAAATGTTAAAAATCATTAGATATTTTTAGTTTTATAAAATCACCCCTACTAGCTTCCTCCAACAAACTTAAAGTGGTCTGTGGGCCACCAGTTGATAATTTGCAGCAGACTTGTTGTTCTGGACACGTTTAATTTAGCAAACAAAGGGACAGAAATGGCTCTTTTGATCGTAAAGGTTGCAGACCCCTGCTCTAGGTATTTAAAATTAAAATTTAGCTTTTATTTTGTCTATGTACTGGATGTGAAGTTTTGAGGCTTTGATGCATCCAGGTTTTTAATAATTATTACACTTGTTGGAGCATGTTAAGGTTGCCAAAAACAAATTTGGATGAAACTGTAAACATTTAGTCATTGCACTTTTAAACCATGTAATCACATTCTTGCTTGGTTCAAGTAAAGGGATAGTTCAGAACTTTTGAAGTGGAGTTCTACAGAAAGTTTATGGATAATTTACATCTCAATTGTTGTAGATATGCAGTTTTTGGAACATCAGTTTGAAAGAACAAGACAAAATATTTTAATTCTGATCCAGTTGATGAGTTGGACTAATCTCAAAATTAAGGAATAATTCTTTTTTTTTTTTCAATGTTTACATTGCTCCTACCTTTAATCCTAAGGTTGTGGGTTTGAGTCCAGGTTATGTGAAGAACGACTTCCAACGTAAAACAATTGACAAGTCTTTCATGAGAGTTCACTCGCTGTGGTGAGAAGGCAGCAGACAAAAGATAAACAATAACAGCAATACGCTTAATTTTACACCACGCAATTATTCCATAATATTTTTAATAAAAGTGCAACAGCTAGCCGCTGCTTTTTTGTTTAGTCAAATTATCAGAAAATTCTGTAAAATAATCATAAAATACAAAATGAGTGCAACTTCAAAATTTATCAAAAATGACAATTAGATTCATTTGAGTATACTGTATTAGCAATATACTTTGGTTTTGTTGTTAAATACTGTACTTTGTCTTTTTTAACTTGTCACGTGGGCTTTTTTGAATTAATTTAATCCTATTTTATGTCCAGAATTATGTCAGCAGTAAATGTTTTAAATTATCTTAATGAATAAATTTGACTTTTGTTCTTGGTTTCACTCAAACTAGCTGCTAGCTTGTCACTTGTTCAGAATTCAACCTTATTTCTCCAAATTGAGGCCATTCAATGTGCTATCTACAACAGGTAAGATATGAATTGATCATAATTTTTGCACACAAGCTCACTTCAAACAGGTTTTAAATCCTGATTTTAAAAAACGTACATAAAGTTGTGGCTGTTTTAATTAGACAAAGCTTAGCTCACAGTTGTGGTTGGCCATACACTAAGTACAGAGAGGCATTTCACAAAAAAATAAAAGAAGAAGAGTTAAAGTGGAGCAGAAGATGGAAAATGGGAGACAGAGATGAAGGGGGTGGTGGGACGGGACGTGGTACATTCTGCTGAAATGCCTTTTGTGACTTTCTCCTTCAGAAACAAAGAGGATGGGAGTCTGAATGTGCGATGACGCTGCCTGGCCTTCAGCCACCTCCAACTGTTGAAGAAAGCGCTCAAGAAAAACAGAGGCTGTCCCTGCCACCACCCCTCCTCCCCTTTTCCTTCCCCTCTGAGTCTCTCCATATAAATGCTTGGCAGTTTTACGCATGGCTGGGAGCAATTTCCCACAATGTGTAAATTAGTCAATCTCCCAAGTCAGTAAAGTGGGCTTTGATGGGGAGGACATTAATGAAGTGTACCATTAGGTCTCACATTTGTATTCTTAGGGGCTCTCCAAGCTTTTGATGTTGCGGGGCCCCATGGCTTATTATCCACATGCCAGCGCTGCATGCCTCTGTTACTGAGACGGAGGGAGGGAAGGAGGGAAAAGAACAGTGACGCTGAACATTTAAGTGCTCTACTCGACTGTCCACGCTGTCTTTTGCTGGCCATTTTGGTTTGGTAGACAGACGGGGAGAAAACGGTGGTAGAAGAGACGACGGTGAGAACTTCGAAAAGTTCTATCCAAGAACTGGACTTCTCCCCGGCACTTCAAAGTGTCGTCTGGAGTAAATTGCTGTGGACCGCTTCATTCAGAGTCGAAGGGTTTTCCCTTCGTGGATGACAGTTGGGTGGTGACAAAGTTCAATTGGCACTGGTTGGACTGGAGAAGGTTGAGGGGGGCGCAGATCAAAGCAGGACTATTGTAATGGTTTTGTTCCGTGGAAAATCGCTTTTTGTCCTCAGCCTTTTCAAGCCCACTCCTGGCTCCAGTCGGGGTAAATGGGATTTTTAACTCCCTTGTGTGGGTGGAGGGAGTTGCAGGGTGGAGGGAGTGGATTCGCCTCGGGGTAAGGAACTCACCCTCCTCCCCTGCGTCCCTCTGACAATGCAAGGCCAAATATGTTGATGCTATCAGGCCTTTCATCTGAACTCGGCATCATAATCTTCACAGAATGAGTTTTGCGGAGTAATTGTGTAATTATGTGTGATATAATTACCAGAACGTGACGTGGCAATAACCCGCTGTCTGTCTTATAAATGTTCTCTGTCTTTGCATCTCTTTTCCCGCTGTCTGACTTATTTACTCCCTGGATTGATGAACAATTTAATTTTATCTCTTTATTTTTGCCTCATCCTTCACTGGTCTGAAGGAACAGAAGAAAAGTTGTAGGGTTTATTCTAAAATATAAATTTGACATCTGTGTCCATTTCGGTTAAAGGCAAGTTACTTTAAGCTAATTTTTTTACAGATTGCTATGAAATTGTTGTCAAGGCTGTTTTAAAAATGACAGTAACCTACTTTGGTCTTGGCCTCACTAGAGCTAGCCATTAGCTTGTCGACATGATGATAATTAAACTTTATTACTCAAAACAAGGTTGTTCAAAGCGTTATCTATATCAGGTAATTTATTAATACGTTTCTACAAAACCCAAATACAAAAGGTCTTAACTGCTGGTAATGCTTTAATAAAACTCTCTGTAAGCCCAAAGAAACATTTAGCTTTGTCACTTCTGACTAGATTTGTAACGGCATTTATGATCTTGTTATCATTCCCTTTATTTCAAAAATTGAATAACTACTTCTGAAAGTTTTAAATAGTTATGTTCCATTTATTGCTTTCTTTAATACAATAAAGCTGTTCTTTGTGCTGTCACTATATAATTCGCAACTGGTTGAGACAATCATTTATGCATCCTGCACCATCCAGTAGGTGGGCTAACAATTAAAATAAGTCAGAGTCAGAGAGTCTTTTTTGTCATTTGCACCGCATGTGGTACATGTGATGAAAACGAGATTATGTACACGGGGTCCCAGTTACATCCAACAACAAATGCAAGAGAAAAACAGTAATAACATCTAGAATTAACTAAGAAAAACATCAACTAGTAATACACTAAGCCCTAATGTAGTAGAAAAACATCATTATAAACAGCAGCACGAACATGAGTCTGTATGAGCAGATGGTCACAGATGAACACAGCAACAAGAAAACAGATCAGCATCAGCATGATGTGATATTTTGCAGTGATTATTCTTATTTTATTTATTCATGAGTCTAACAGCCTCAGGGTAGAAGCTGTTCCTCAGTCTAGTGGTTCTACATTTGATGCTCCTCAACCTCCGTCCTGAGGGGAGTGGGGCAAAGAGTGAGTGTGCTGGGTGAGTGAGGTCTTTCATGATGCAGGTGGCTCTTTTCCTGCATCTGGAGGTGTAAATGTCTGTGATGGTGGGGAGATAAAACTGCAATTGGGTGCATTTACATTTTTCCTAATCTTTTTTGCTACTGTTCATTAATGTACAGTAGGCTACACTGTCCCTCTTGAGAAAAATTAATTAATTTCCTGTTGATTGAAAAACATGTCTCACTTTCAGTAAGGTTTCAAAATCACCTCCCAGCCTGAAAGGAGTTTGGATGTTACATGTTTTGTTTGGGTATGTGACACACCAATGCAGGCATGGGCAAACCCCGGCCCGTATATGGCCCATGGGGCTTTTTAATTGGCCCGCCGAAATTGTCCAAAATTTGGACAATTAAAAAAAATATATATTTTTTTTCCGTTTACTTTATTTTTTAGGGGTGCCGAGCTAAAAGTTAGGGGTGCTTAAGCACCCCCAAGAAGAGGTTAAAATCGCCACTGGTCCGAATGATATTAAAAAAAATAAAAATAAAATCTGAATTTAATAGAGGGACAACAAAACTGGTATAGTTTTACCTGTAATTCCCACATTTCCCCAGTAGAGGCACACTACAGACAGTGGCGTGTATTAGAGGCAAAGTAACAGTGGAGAAGAAGTACCTAATTTCTTCTTCTACACTTTTATTTTTACTTTGCCCTATGCGAACTCTTCCGTATAAATGAGTTTATCAAACAAAAGAAAAGTGTACGCTGAGTTCTGTGTTTAATATGGAGTGAAAAATAACATATTGTTTCACTGAGGTCCAATCAAAGGCCTTTTTATGTCAAGAAACTATCACAGTTTTCAAAGAGTACACTTTGCTAACCGCTAACTATGCTAGCAAGCCTTTCTTCGAAGGCGATTTAAAAAAAAAAAAGAAAGCATGATTAAAACAGAGCAGGTCTATTGTGTCTGGAGAGCCAAGACAAGTTAGAAAAAAATCAGTTTTTCACACAGGAATGTGACTCGCATTGTGGAACTGACTGAAGAATATAGCCATCAAAATAAGCTAAAAGGCAGAGTCATTTAAGTTACAGTTTGTTAGCACTGGATGAAAATAATGATGTAAAGGACACTGCTCAGCTCCTAGTTTTTAATCTGCGGGATTAACAACAGTTTGTTTTGAGATAATGGAGGAGTTTTTGACCCTGGAGTCTCTGAAAGGAAAAACACAGGAGAGGATTTTTATAACCGTCTGCTGTCATCGAGCAAATGAAGTTACCGTGGAGTAAACTTCAGTGTCACAAAGGACAGGTCCCCAAATTTAAGTGGAAAACATGTCGGGCTACTGACAAGAATCCAGGATAAAGTGAAAGAGGAAAACTGACAAGGATGTTATTTTTCTCCACTACATCATCCATCAGGAATCACTATAAGTCATGACTTGTGTGTGTGAGTGAAACTGTTGTGTGTGAATTATCAAAAAGAAAAATGTGAAAGACAAAAACGTTTGTGTGAATTATTGTGCAGTTACTCTGTTGTGATGCTGCATAAGAGGAGCTGCAGAAGGATGATGTCTGCTTCCATTCCCAACCTGCTGACTGCTTCCATTCCCAACCTGCTGACTTATATATATATATA
>JBBPBX010035638.1:0-29967 GCA_038048925.1 Garcialebias charrua
ACTACCTCATACATATACTGTGTACATTAACTCATACGCTGCTTTGCCACTTTGCAAATGTCAATGCTAGAAACCTTTAGTTTATTTTAGTTATACTTTTTATACTCTTTTTTTTATACTAGTATGCAAAAACTCAGGACAGTATTATGTTCATTAAATGTTTAATGTTTTAGTTTTAGAGTTGGTGTAAATTTTCATACTCTTATTCCACTATGCAAAAAACTCAGGACAGTGTTAGTTTTACTATTTTATGCTTATGTCAATTATTATATGTTTTAGTGTTTCAATGTTTAGATGTTTACTGTTGCACCGAGGGACTGAGAGAAACGCAATTTCGGTCCTGTGTATGTCCTGTACAGTACATATTGCAGATCTGACAATAAAGTTGACTTTGACTTTTGACTTTGACTTCTACTATGCAAAAACTCAGGACAGTGTTACACTTTTACTATTTTATGCTTATGTTTATTAAATGTTTTAGTGTTTTAGTGTTTAAATGGTTACTGTTGCACCGTGGGACTGAGAGAAACGCAATTTCAATCCTGTGTATGTCCTGTACATATTGCAGTTCTGACAATAAAGTTGACTTTGACTTTGACTTTTGACTTTGACAAAGTTCATGCAGTTGAGCATGCATCAGGGTGTTACCAAAGTTCTTAAGGGAAAATGAAAATAGTAACTGGACTGTACTTTTATAGTACCTTTCTGTCCAACCAGGATACTGTACTCAAAGCTCTTTACAACACAGTATGTACCTCCACACACTTCCATACAGCACTGTAATACATCTAATATAAGTAAATCAATCCATAGAGACCAACCAGTGCTTTATAATAGACATCATTAGGGCACACATCAGAGACAATGAGGGCTTCAGTGCCTTGCCAGGGACCCTTTAATATATATGACAGTGTACATGTGTAATAAACCTCAGACTCAGAAAGGATAACAGCTGTAACCACTCAACCACAGCTACAGTCAAAGTTTAATATTTAGGTGTACATGTAAATGCAATAGTAAAAATGCTGCTAAAAGTACAAACAAACAAACAAAAATCACATAGAACATATGTAAAACATATCACAAGCATAAATAGCAAGGATCAAACTGAATGTTGAATTGCCTTAAAGACAGAGCCAAATATTCACATAGAACATATGTAAAACATATCACAAGCATAAATAGCAAGGATCAAACTGAATGTTGAATTGCCTTAAAGACAGAGCCAAATATTCAACTAATGTCACTTCAGCTAAACTTCCTCTAGATTTGTGTTTACGGTTTCAACCTTTTAATCTGGAGAGTAATGTTATGAACGTGTGTAACTCAAATGTGTTCAGAAGTTGCCAGCTAGATCAGATTAAGCCAAAAAAGCATTGATCGAGGGCTTTAACTTATGTTTCTGTACATTTCTTGTACATTGCAATGTTGTACCCGAGTTTACTCACCTATCAGCAGATTTCACTCAACAAATCTGAACATAAAATTGTACCAATACTTTAAAATAGTTGGACTTCCCTATCCACCTTATTCCTGAGGGTGTCACTGTAGAAGCGATTATGTGTCATACTTCCGTTTCACACCGTAAGTAGAATTTCTGCACTGGCTCCTCGTTGTTTACTTGCTAATCTGCACGCGTCGTTGAAGTTCTGTTTTCTGTTATTTCGAGCCAATATAGTCACGAAGATGTCCTTGCGGAGCTCGGGTACCTATTGCGCTGTCCGTGGCTGTACGAATAATCAGACGAAGCTGAATTTGTGGCTGCAACTAGTGTGTGTTGAACATGCTCCGAAAACAAAAACCTGCATCCTTCTTTGTGGCTGGGCTACGAGAAACCACCTGAAAAAAGACTGTATCCTCCAGAGGATCGAGAACACCAGGTATGATTTAAGAGACAGCTTTTAGTGTTATGATTTTATGTAGTCAGTGATTAAATGATACTAATATTTTCGTTCATAACTGGCAAATAAACACACGCACCTATATATGTATGCTGTGTGTGCGTTTATTTATATATATATATATATATATATATATATATATATATATATATATATATATATATATATATATATATATATATATATATATATATATATATATATATATATATATATATATATATATATATATATATATTATATATATATATATATATATATATATATATATATATATATTATATATATATATATATATATATATATATATATATATATATATATATATATATATATATATATATATATATATATATATATATAAATAAATATATATATATAATATAGTGTGTGTGTGTGTGTGCGTTTATTTACATATATATAATCTAGGTGTGTGTGTTCATAAATGAACCCTAATGTTTGTATACTGTACTTTTACTTTCAGATGGGCTTGACGAGAGTGTGGAGCTGCTCAACACCACCAGTCACATGCAGCATGACTGTTGGAATGTGGATTGACATAATGTCAGAACAAACCAACAACCTTATTCTATGGTTGCCCCGTGAAACAATTAAAGCAACATGTTTTGCAGAAAGCTAAAAACTTGGACTCCAGAAGTGAATCATACATGCAAATAACACTGTGAAATATTTATTGGCTGTTTCTCCCTCTGGAATAATCATGTTTATTTCAGATGCTTATGGTTGTAGTGGGCATGACCTTGTCCACTTTTAAGACACCTGTGTACTTTTGAACTGTCCAGTGATGACCTTTACTGACCTCTCAGTAAAGCAAGACATTTACTACAAAATCATTCATTTAGCTATAATCTGATAACATAGTCACCAAAAGAGACTATTTCTATCTTTGATTTTAGGCTGATGTGATCAAAAGAATAACTTTTGTCATTTTCATGATGTGTGCTTTTAAGCTGTGTCATTCTGTAAGAGTTAAACTGTGTTCACTGCTGTGTTTAAAGGTGAAGCCTTCGGGTCACAGAGACCGGACGGTTTTGTTTAGAAACTCAGAGACAGTCTCATGAGCAGGGCTCCAGCTTTATCTATCTTTTTCCTAAACATTTCCCTCTGCTGCTAGCTGTAACCTTGGGTCCTGATAAGACAAGTGAACTCCTCGACTGGTCCTTCCTTAAGTACTAGTCCTAAGTTTTGCTGACACACTTGAGAGTCGGCAAGAGTCCGAGAGAGTTGCTGGGAACTTCCAAGAGATGTGAACTTTCCCAAGAGCTGGACACGTGTGGTCAAGAGCTAACGACCGGCGTCTTCAGCTAAGGACTGATAACAGGCTGTTATGAGTCTACTTCGAACAAGCGTAAGATCAAGAACTTTGTCTATTCCTTCCTGGAATAAGTTTATCTTGAAGTCAGAGGCCTGAAGCTGACATATTCTCTGATGACCAAGCGAAAACCAGGAGACGTTGGAAAACGTAAACCAGAACCCTGCTTGAAGGTATTGTACTGGTCCCCACAAGGACCCGTACATCTGAAAAGCTACAAGGTCTTCCCTCTTACCGGGCGGTCGTCAAAAGGTAAAGAGCTGTTTACAAAACGTACCTGGATTTTAGCAGAAGTCGGAGGAGAAGTGTCACTCTGGTATCATGCTCACGATAATTTCTTCTTAAATCTTTCCTCCTACTCTTTCCCCTCTCTATCTAAGCTGGAAACTATAATTAAGCCGAAGAGCCCACAGACTAAATATGTTAACATCCAATATTGAAGTCTGTTGTGTTGAATTTAAGTGTGCTGACGTTTTAAATTGAAAGAAAGTGAAATCATGTCAATCAAGTGTAATGGTGTTAATTTAGTTGATTTATTTTAAATAAATGATAGTGTCTCTTTGACATATCAAACTAAGTTAACGTCTTTGTCACTTAATGGCTCTGTTTATTTATCCATCATAAAGATCACAGAATATTGGGTAAACTGAAAAAGAACAGAATCCGTGAATTTACTATTCAATCTGAATAAGTAAATTAATTAAGGTAAAGAGGTCAGTATTAATATTGACCTCCTCATAACCCCTTACATCTGGTGGCCTCGTACGTGGTTCTGAAAGTTTATTGATAAAACTGTGATCTCTCGTGAACTGTAACGTCATGTTTGCATATTGGGATCCAAGTTTTAGACTCTAACAGATTAATTATTTTGGCTGGAAAAGTGTTCAGAACGATTGCAGGACTGCAGTTAATGACATTTGAAGCTGAAATTGTTATTTGTTCAACTTTTGAAACGCTATAAGTAGTTTGGTGGGGATCTGTCTCGCTGTGTGGGAAGTGTCTGGTGGTTCTGATAAGGACCCGGTCCAGATTACGTTGCACAAGCTGAGGCAATCTCACTGCAAAATGACCGCCGAGTCAAATTGCCTGAAAAGCTAATTTAACATCTACAAGATTGCTGTTGTGGTATTTTACATTTTAAAGAAGGTCGAAGCAGCATATACTGTTAGAACGTGTCGGTTAGTGGTTCGTGAAACCCGAGTTCTGCTCCTTTAACGTGGACGGAACCGACCTTGAAGTGACTCCGAGAGAGTCCGTGTTTGTTCAACAGCTGCAGTGCTGGGTTACTGAGCGTAGCTTAGTTGTGCCTGTTTTAAATGTGATTGCCACGTTTCAGATTTTTGGGAAGTTAGTTTGAAGCGTTTGAGTTGATTACGAGTCTATAAAGTTGTGTTTTGTTGTGCTAAGGTAACGTTACAGAGCTACGTGTCCAAGTACACGTTTGTTTATGAGCTGTGATTGGATGAAACGAGAGCTGGGAGCTGTCAATCACTCGTAGCGAGCGCTGATTCGCTGTAGTGGGAACGCACGCCGTTGCGACCAACCCACTTTGTCGTCATTTCCGGTACTGCATTGGGCGAAGGTAAGAAAACTTCATTTACCATGAACGCTTGGAATGAACTACAACCGCTGTGATTGATTGGTTGACGTCACGTATCTGTGTAGCGAGCTCCGCCTCGCTCAGCACAGCAGAGCTGGTGACGCGCTGCGTCGACCCGCCTATTTGTGTCGTCATTTCCTGATGCACTTTGAGTGACAAGCAGACGCAGTTCACACACACACGGTGAAAAGTGGTTTCACTAAAAGTTTAAAAAACTCAATTTAAGCCATCTAAACTGTCTAACAACATAAATTTGTCTCTGACAAGACCGCAGTTCGAGCGTTTATCACGAACACACTAGAAACTAACTCTAAAAGGTAGTTTTAGTTAAATACTGAATGAAAAAATCAGTCTCCACGTGATAAATTAAGACTCAAAGCTGCCCCCTGTTGGTTAAAAGACGTTGACAGATGAGTTTTCTCAAAAACATCATAAAAAAGTCAGCATTTTTATGGTGAATTACCAGCTTTTAAAATTGTTCTGTACACAAACAAAAACTCCTGTTTATTCTAAATACAAATTTTAGAATAACAGAGGTACAGACAAACAATTTATGCTCATTTTAAATACGGAAGAGATTTAAAATAACACTCAAAAGGGAATTTTTATTTGATTTTCAAATTAAATTAAAAAAAAATGATGGAGAACAGAGCATTTCCACATTATGCTCTTCACATCTCTGAATTTTAAACAGAATTGGTGTGTACATCTGTACACTTTTAGTTAAAATTGGCATTTTTAACGTTTTTCTGTGCACAATCATTACTGTACTGTTATGCTGAGCGCACGAACACTCGTTTATTTTAAATAAAAAATTGTTTAAAGTAACGAACGGAACGTCCTTTTTCACTCCTGATAACTGTCAAATGCAGTACAAAATCAGTTTCACTGAGACTGCAAGACATCTTTTTGAAGGCATGCTCAAGCAGCATCCTGTCACATTTTGGTGAAGTAATTGCATTTAAGTCAGCCCTCTTTTATAAGCGTTTGAGTAAGAATAAACGGAAGTCAGGCTGCTTGGGTTAGTTAGTAACTGTTGTTTGAACGTAAGTTCTATTTTAAAGTTAACACTGCAAGAGTGCATTTAACTTTTACAAAGTTCATTGAGGGTAAAAACCTGAAAAAAGGTACCTATGAATACTTATTACACAGTGAAACGCGTAAACCTCAGCTGATTAGTTTATTTGACTCAGTGCTACATTAAAAGTGAATATTTATTTGCAAACACTAACATGAGAACAATCTTATTTGATTTTTTCACAAAAAAATCAATACAATAATGGACGTTAAACAGGGTGAAACAAGTGAGAGGGTCCGCTCCATCAGGACCCCAAAAAGGCTTAGATCGAGCCGAGGTGGTGACTGCTCAATTGACAGGTACGTGCAAGGAAAAAATGAACATCCTTTGATGTTTTACGACAGGCACCTTAAAGCTCATTTTGGTGACAAATATACACCAGGCATGGAAGAAGATGAAGACTTTAAGTGGTCTTTCTTCTTACATCTCGGCTATAAGATACGATTTCCGCTGCTCACCGTGGTTAATGCAAAAACGCAAACCATGGAAGAAATAAAACAGTGTGTTGTGAATGTCTTTGAAGCTAACATGCAAACCAAAACACCCTTACAGGTGTCCCCAGGTGAAGCGGTCAAATCCCACTCGCTGGAGCTGGAAGGGACAAGTTCATCAACTCCCTCTCCTAAAAAAGGCGAGAAAAAACATGTTTTTCAAACTAACAAACCACAACAGGAACCTGCCCGCTGGAACAATGAGCCGGAGTGGCTCAGACAAGACCCAGAGTACATAAAACGATTTCAAAGGGGCGCACGTCCTAAAGATAAGAAAGATGGTCACAAACCACGTAGTGAAGATGCCCGCTGGAACAATGAGCCAGAGTGGCTCAGACAAGACCCAGAGTACATAAAACGATTTCAAAGGACGAGCACACGTCCTGTCCCTGCACCTCGGACGAAGCTGCCCGAGATAAGCAAAAAACCACAAACGGTGGACGCCCGCTCTTTAAGTGACCCTCCGCGGTCTACACCGAGCAAAGCTCCTGCCCCTGCACTGCGGACTGGACAGTCCGGGAGTAGCAAAAGGTCACAGAAGTTCCAGGAAAAAGGCAACGCACCACTAAGCTCTGAGGAGATAGTGGACAAAAGTTGGTTGTTTGAAAACTTGAATGATATAGAGGATGACCAAACTGGTACAATGAGTGACCTTGTCTTTGATAACTCAGAGCACATGGATAACTCAGAGCACACAGTTAGTGACAACAATAGCAAACGACAAAGAGAAAAACTTCTCAAAAAAGGCCTTGAGCTACAACATCAGTTTAAACAATCAGTGATGAAACAGTGCGCTGTAACTGCTGTTGAGGCTCACATGCAAAACAAAACACCCTCTGAGGTGTGCCCAGGTCAAAAGGTCGTATCACAGTCGCTAAAAGTAGGCGAGGTTCACTCTCCTATAGACAGCGAGAATAAACACCGTCGTCTCAAAGGTCCTCTGACCTCAGAAGAGGCAGAGAACATGCGTCGGTTGGTAAAAGAGTGGGATGATACTAGCGAGAATGAACACTATCGTCTCAAAGGCCTTCTGACCTCAGAAGTGGTGGAGAACACGCGTCGGTTGTTAAAAGAGTTGGATAATACTAGCAAGAATGAACAAGATTTTCAAACTGACATACACCGAAATGTTGGTACCAGTTGGAACAGTGACTCAAAATGGTTTAAAGGGAGCCCCGCCCCTGAAGCACCTCAGATTGAAAAATCTGAGACAAGCAACGAACCACAAAAGGTAGGTGTTCACTCTCTAAGAGACCCACAACGGTTCAGATCGAACCAGATGGGTGAAAACCAAGGTCCATCGGTGGGTGGACTTCAAAAGAAATTGAAGGATGAGGACCTATACTCATGTAACTATGCGTCGTCCCAACAGCCACCCCCGAGCCTTGGAACTGCACCTCCCGCGCCTCGAACAGAACAGTTCGAGACAGGCAAAGAGTCACGAATGTCCCGGAATAATGGCCCAACACCTCTATGCTCGGAAGAGACAGAGGAAGTAAGTAGTTTGTCAGTAGATTTGAATGTTACTGTGCTTGACCAACCTGATACAATGAGTGGCGTTATCATTGATAATGACACTATCAACATTGACCAACCTGGAGCGATGTGTAGCACTGTCTTTCACAAAGACTCAGAGCACACAAATAACTCAGCGCACACTACTTCTGACATTGCCATGGATGTTGACAGCAAACCAATTGCTGACACACAACCACATCCTCAAGGTCATGATACTGACAGCGAACAAGATGCTGACAGTAAGCAAGATTACACAGACAGAGTCACACGTGAACAGAAACGTGGGCCAAGACCTGTGAGGTTTCTGTGTAACTTTATACAAAGGGGGGTGGCTAAGAAAGCTTACCTGCCTATCACACTGGAAGGTGTCCTTGAGCGTGAAGCCCTCCTGGATGGCAGTGCTGATATAACCATTATGTCGGCCAAGCTGTTCGAGGAGCTGAGGACCGCCGCTAACGGTGTTGACAGGCAAATACCCTTTGAGAAATGTGCTATTGAGCTACAGGGTCTCGCAGAGACGAGAACAACCCTAACAGCTATGGCTATGGTTCACATGCAGATTGGCGAAATGACACTACGCCACCCGGTGTACGTGTCTAAACTTGACTCATTCCCATTTTTGGTTGGCCAAGATTTTATAAACCGCTTCAACGCGATTATAGATTATGGTCGACGGAAAATGTGGAGCACAGTGAGAAAACCCCTGCCAATACAGGTGCTTCCTAGTTGCGATACAGACTGCCTAACCGCAGGTACCGCAAAGGACACACGGGACTGCTCATCCGAGGACGAGAGCCCGGTAAGTGAACCTTCAACTACAGGTGAGACAGAAGAGACCCAAAAGTTGGACCAAACTCCGGCCCAACAAGAGAACCTCCTCTGTGAGCTGACACATTCAGCACTCCCTGACCACTGCCTACCACAGGTAGTGAAAGGTGTTGAGATCCAAGGATCCCACACCGAAGACGCTGTACTGTCCTCTGAGACAGGTAATTCGGCAATCAACCAAGCTTTCAATGAAACCTTGGTTCAAGGGCATCTGAGTCCAGAAAATGACAGTCAACCAAACGCTGACAGTCACTTGGACATCATTGTTGCAGATTACGAGGACCCCTCATCAGACAAGAAGGGGGCAAACTCACATTACCTACCACAGGTAGAGAAAGGTGTGGAGATCCAAGGACCCCACACCGAGGTTGCTGTACTGTCCCCTGGGACAGGTAAATCGGCTATCAGCCAAGCTTTCGATGAAACCTTGGTTCAGGAACATTTGAGCCTAGAACTAGTCGGAAATGACATCGTTTTTACAGACTCAAAGAGCCCCTCTTCAGTCAAGAGGTGGGAAGACGCACACAACGACAGTGACCCGTCGCAGTCTGTACAATCAGACACACCAGCGATTGCGCCGACAGTTGTGACACACCTGAATTACGCGGAAAGAGGTAAACGTAAGAAGATACGTTGGCCAAAACCTAAACGATTCCTGTGTACCGTCTTCTCTCAGCTGCGCGAACAGCTTAAACTAAACGGTGGCATCCTAACTTGTGCCCATGGACGGACGTCCTCACCTGTGCTCGTGGTCCCCCATGACCAAAGGGGGGTGATGTTAGGCCATGCCAAAGACAAAGATTTGAATGTACACCTCAGAAACACTTTTGCTTTCGCCCAGAAAAACCTGGAAAAATCCGCTGAAGGACGCAAGGCGTACTACGACCAAAAGGCCTCTCACAATGAACTCCAAGTGGGAGACAGAGTCTGGTACTATACGTTCGCCCCAGCAACCGGGAAAGGAGGGTCCGAGACCGGAACTCTCGCCCGCAAACTAATGCCCAGGTGGACTGGACCTCATCTGATAACAGACAAAGTGTCCTCAGTCGTCTACGAAATCAAAATCAGCAAAGGCCGCAAAGAGCCAATTGCTAAATGGGTACATCGAAATCAGATCAAACCTTACAAGGCGTTCAATGACTCCACAAAAGACAAAGATCTCACAAACTCACCGACTTCATGGGATAATAAGGTCGTACAAACACAAGTTAGTAAATAAACTAATCAGGTTTAAACTACCATATTTCCCACCCTATAAGTCGCATTGTCTAACTTGAACTTAGAAACGCTAAGTCTAAAACCCACAACAAAAAACTAACCTTAACAACCGTTTAAATCCACGAGATTTAATTTGACCTCGGTCATAAAGTTGAGACCTGTTTTCTTGTGTGTTGCACTTTGGAATCTGACGACAAGAGTGTGTCGAAGCAGTGAAACGTTGTTTCCTTGTTGTTTAGTCATTACTGTTGTCATTATTTGAGATATTGTTGTGGTTCTGAACACTCCCAGCCAAAAAGGTTTTGTATTAACATTGGTTAATGAATGATATGGATTTAACTATGCCAACATGCAGTTCGTTTTGTTAAATCTCAATCGTCGAAGAGTCAATGTAGTTTAAAGCTACTCAAGGTACAATAAACTACACTGGTCTCATAATTTCTAAATTGAACCGATTCGATCGTTTCTATTCTAGATTATCTATTCATTTTGATGAGTCTCGCCATAGACTTCAAAATTTATTAGGAATACCAAATCCTACGTCGTTCGTCTAAAAGACAACAGACATTTAGATCAAACTATATTTCATTTTTTATTTTAGTTTAACCTAAACTAAGTAATGAATGGAGGAATAGTTTGGAATTAGAGGCCTTCGTTACAGAAGCCCTCCAAAATTTTATAGGTACAGATCCCTATATCTAATTTTACAGAATTGATCCACCCCTTAATTGGTAAGTGTAGCTGATCTAAACCATGATAGCTTACATACCAGGTGCATATAGGTAAGGCTTAATGTAAAATCCCAATCATAAGCCCACCTTAAAAACCACATAATTGCATGACACATAGAACCAGAGTGGCACTGACTGGAAACCAACCAGCCAACAACCTTCGATGTGGGGACCTGCAGCTCCAACGCTTGGTCTTCAACCTTCATCCAAGGGTCGCCTCCTCTGCGTCAATCGAGGGATCCCCTCTACATGCTGATTATGAAAACAATTGTTGCTGATCAATCAACAAAACTAATCGTTGTGGAATTACCGCTGTGGATTATAAGACTTTGTTTCCCAAAGGATCACAGACTTTGTTTGCCAAGAGTTAACAGACTCAGTTTTCCAAGGGATTAAAAGCTTTTCGCAATGGGATTACCTCCGAACAGTATGGAATTTCCAAAAACTTTATGGGATTATAATTTTTGATTTTTCTTTTCCACTTGCTGGATTACTTCAAGATCAAAGACAGTTCAAGGTTTCCTTTCGTGTTGGACCCCATCCCCAAGGACTGGCGATGGCTTCCAAAAGGGGGGAGATGTAGTGGGCATGACCTTGTCCACTTTTAAGACACCTGTGTACTTTTGAACTGTCCAGTGATGACCTTTACTGACCTCTCAGTAAAGCAAGACATTTACTACAAAATCATTCATTTAGCTATAATCTGATAACATAGTCACCAAAAGAGACTATTTCTATCTTTGATTTTAGGCTGATGTGATCAAAAGAATAACTTTTGTCATTTTCATGATGTGTGCTTTTAAGCTGTGTCATTCTGTAAGAGTTAAACTGTGTTCACTGCTGTGTTTAAAGGTGAAGCCTTCGGGTCACAGAGACCGGACGGTTTTGTTTAGAAACTCAGAGACAGTCTCATGAGCAGGGCTCCAGCTTTATCTATCTTTTTCCTAAACATTTCCCTCTGCTGCTGCTGTAACCTTGGGTCCTGATAAGACAAGTGAACTCCTCGACTGGTCCTTCCTTAAGTACTAGTCCTAAGTTTTGCTGACACACTTGAGAGTCGGCAAGAGTCCGAGGAGAGTTGCTGGGAACTTCCAAGAGATGTGAACTTTCCCAAGAGCTGGACACGTGTGGTCAAGAGCTAACGACCGGCGTCTTCAGCTAAGGACTGATAACAGGCTGTTATGAGTCTACTTCGAACAAGCGTAAGATCAAGAACTTTGTCTATTCCTTCCTGGAATAAGTTTATCTTGAAGTCAGAGGCCTGAAGCTGACATATTCTCTGATGACCAAGCAAAACCAGGAGACGTTGGAGACGTAAACCAGAACCTTGCTTGAAGGTATCGTACTGGTCCCCACAAGGATCCGTGCATCTGAAAGGCTACAAGGTCACCTCTTACCGGGCGGTCGTCAAAAGGTAAAGAGCTGTTTACAAAACGTACCTGGATTTTAGCAGAAGTCGGAGGAGAAGTGTCACTCTGGTATCATGCTCATGATAATTTCTTCTTAAATCTTTCCTCCTATTTCTTTCCCCTCTCAATCTAAGCTGGAAACTATTTTTTAAGTTAAAGAGCCCACAGACTAAATATGTTTAACATCTAGTATTTATGTCTGTTGTGTTAAATTTAAGTGTGCTGACGTATTTGAATTGAAAGAAAGTGAAATCATGTCAATCAAGTGTAATGGTGTTAATTTAGTTGATTTATTTTAAATAAATGATAGTGTCTCTTTGACATATCAAACTAAGTTAACGTCTTTGTCACTTAATGGCTCTGTTTATTTATCCATCATAAAGATCACAGAGATATTGGGTAAACTGAAAAAGAACAGAATCCGTGAATTTACTATTCAATCTGAATAAGTAAATTAATTAAGGTAAAGAGGTCAGTATTAATATTGACCTCCTCATAACCCCTTACATGGTGGTAAATGCAGTGACAGGTATATAACACAGAACTCTGGGTTTCTGGACTATCTGCGTGCTGGAGATGAGGTGATGGGTGATCGTGGTTTCACAGTGAGGGACCTGCTGCAAGAGCTATGGTGTCAATTTAATCATTCCAGCATTCACACGCAAAGGATGCCAGCTTATTTCAAGTGAGAAGTGAGAAGACATTAAATGTAAACATTTTTCTCAAACATGTACAGTACTGGTGTACTTGCTGTAAACGTAACACAACTCTTAACATGTTTTTTTAAAGGATGCAATGTTAACTATATTACATTAGAAAAGTATTTGCTAAAATGATTCATTTGTTATGTACAATAGTTGACTGTTAACCTTCTTACAAGGTTAGTTTTTTGTGTGCACTATATCAGTTAATTTTGGATTAAACTACTGTTTCTATCTAAATGTCACTTTTTTCATTATCAGGTTTTTAAAGACCGTTTCCTGTCTATTTCATTATTTGTTTTCGTTTATTGTATTTTTTAGAGATCCAGGTATTTTGGGCAGAGATTAATTTTCTTTGCAATAAACTACTGTTTCTATCTAAATGTCACTTTTTTCATTATCAAGTTTTTAAAGATCGTTTCCTGTCTATTTCATTATTTGTTTTCATTTACTGTATTTTATTAAAAGTTCTCAAGGTGCTTCATTTGTGAATCAGTAAAGTCTTTGTCAAAAGAAATGTCAAGCTCCAGGTGCTCAGTTGGTGTCCAGATAAACATCTTGCAGCTCAAAAGTCCAAAGCAACATCATTGTTAGCTGGACCTGGAGATGTGGATTTTTAAGGCTTTGACTGGACTCTATGTTTGCCTTAAGGTAAATAAGAATGTGTCCCAGCTCTCTTAACATAACAGGACCAACCTTTTTAATGTGAAGATACTAATAAGCTTCAGAGCACATATATTCTCTATTTCAGTGTTGTCAGTGGAGTCTAACTTTGGTAGCCACCAATACCAATCTGTCCTTCTTCACATGTCTGAGGCCCTATTTACACATGCATGGTGGGGGGAAACGTAGTATTTTTTCGTATGTTAATTAGAGGGAAAGGTCCGCATTGACACAGACAAAGTGTTTACATGCATCCACAGGAATTCCCCCGCCCTCCCGAATCCGCTGTAGTTACCATGCCGGGTCATTAGTTGGCGCTGTGAATTTTGAACATTCACCTAATGCGCATGTGTGCTCCCTTGGCACATTTATTTCCTCTGGGCTAAAAGCTCAGCTAACGACAAGTTAAACCTGGATTTTGGATAAGAGTTGACATATTTGATGCCAAGTGGGACCACATCTAACAGCTCTACACCGGTAGCTGAGTGGACCAGAACCAATTCGACAATGACTTTACTCTGTGATAATCAGTAGATGATTTACAGCAGGTAAATCAATGTTCTTAATAATGTTAGCTTGTATTTACTTTGATTACAAAACAACCGAGTTTTAATTTTTTTCCTGTGAGGCCGTGAAGCCATATTCCACCAGGCGGACCGGTTCTAAACAAGGCTTGGCCCAGGTGTGCAGTTCAGCAAGGATGTTGAAGAGAGATGTCATGTTGGATGAATTATATATTTACAATTCTCTTCATTTCTCTCCCCCGCCCCCAATCCATTCAGTGTTTTACGCTGCATTAAGCAAATGAGTGACAACCTGAACGAGCCAGATGAACAATGTGAGACCAGTATCCAGGGTGAAAACAGAGGAGAGTCCAGTTCATTAATGCAGTTTACAGTTTGGTTAATGTATTTTTTAATAGTGTGTTCAGTTGACTTATCAGTGTTTGTGTGACATACAGTTTGTGGTGCTGAATAAATAAATAAACCTGGTGTCTTAATTTTCAACTTCAATAATACACAACATGTTACGCATTGAAGAATGCTAAACACTCTGCCTGCTCTGCCTCCCCTCCGCATTGAAGAATGCTAAACACTCTGACTGCTCTGCCTCCCCTCCCATTTGAACTGCCTTAACACAAAAAACTTTCTCACACATTACCACTCAACACAAAGTTTTTAACACTGGACCCTGTGTCATCAAACGGGTTATTCACTAAACTCTCGGTCATGTGCTCATTCAGTTTGCACTACTTCTCATATTTGCACTAATGTTTGTATTACATTACTGCCTATAGTCATACTACTGTTTACATTCACTGTTTACATTTATTAATACGGTTTACATTTATTACTACTGTTTTACATTTATTACTACTGTTTACATTTACACTACTTTTATATCTACACTACTGCTGATACATATACAGTATTCTCTGACTAGCCTTATCTAAGGATGCCAAATGTGCCTTATGTGCCTTACTGCATATGCCACTTTGCCTCTATACCAACATCAACTACCTCATACATATACTGTGTACATTAACTCATATGCTGCTGTGCCACTCTTTGCAAATGTCAATGCTAGAATGCTAGAACCTTCAGTTTACTGGATATCTTCCCCCGCGACAGCGTCATACTGAATAACATTTTAGTCCACGCCCACCTACAGTGTGGGCCCGCCCCGTGTGCATAAAAATCCACCACACGGAAGGAACAGCCTCGAACAGCTTATCATTCAGCCGTCCAAGAGCCAATGGGGCCCACATAGCTAAAGGGCTCCGCTATACTCGTATAATCTGGGGTTACAATACGTAACCAACGTTATACGTCGTATAGCTCGCCCTTTAGCTCCTATTGGATAAAGGGCGTAGCAGGATGTAGTCCATGCCCCATTGGGTCCAGCCCAAGCATGAAGTCCTTGCTCACCCAAAACACCTCTGTCCTTCCTCATACGTCATCCGTACGTTCTACGTCACGACGCACCAGAGGAGGGTGCTGGTGATCGGCGGATAAGCCTGCAGGCCTGCACTGAGGCCTGACAGGCGTGTGACAGCTGCACCGCAGCCTCACAACATTGATTATTGTTTTTGTGTTTGTTTTTTTTTTTTTTTTTTTGTTGTTTTTTTTTGTGTTTTTTTTTTTTTTTTTTTTTAACAAAAACGCCAGAAGGCCAGAACAGGCCTCGGCGGCGACCCCAAACAGGGGAACAAAAACTGACTCAGAGCTATGTACAGACAGGATCAAAAGTCAGTAACAACACAACAAACTCAGTCCCAGTCCCAGAGCCCTGAGACTGATGGCAACACTCACACATCCTGCTCAGAGGCAGGTGGAGTGGCAGAGAACCACATGAAAAACTTTACCCCGCTAATCCATAACTCCCAGGACTGAATTAGTCATGGAGGGACCTGACATGTCCAAGTGTAGATAGACAAACTATCTACACTTGGACTAAGCCCCTCTATTTGTAACTGGGTACTAGACTTCTTAACAGACAGACCACAGTCCGTGAAGATCCACAACTTCTCCTCCTCCACCATAACCCTCAGCACTGGCTCTCCTCAGGGATGTGTGCTGAGCCCCCTTCTGTTCACTCTGCTCACATATGATTGTACAGCCACACTTCCAGGCTGTCATATTGTTAAGTTTGCAGATGATACAGCGGTGGTGGGATGCATCACAAACAATGATGAGTCCAGCTACAGACAGGAGGTGGAACACCTGGAGAGCTGGTGCAAAGAGAATAATCTTCACATGAATGTGAAGAAGACAAAGGAGATGATTGTGGACTTCAGAAGGAACAAACACACCCACGCCCCACTGAAAATAGGTGGGTCTGCAGTGGAAGTGGTCTCCAGCTACAAATACTTGGGTGTACACATGAATGATAACCTCAGCTGGAGCAACAACACCACCAGCCTGATCAAGAAAGGTCATCAGAGACTCTACTTCCTCAGACGGCTGAGACGTGCTGGTCTGAGCAGCCCAGTTCTCACCTCGTTCTACAGGTGTGCAGTGGAGAGTGTCCTGTGCTCCAGCATCAACGTGTGGCATGGAGGCTGCACAGTTGAAGAGAGGAAAGCTCTGCAGAGAGTGGTGAAGGCTGCACAGAAGTCTGTTGGAGTCAGTCTCCCCACAATCACAGACATTTACACCTCCAGATGCAGAAAAAGAGCGACCTGCATCATGAAAGACCTCACTCATCCAGCACACTCACTCTTTGCCCCACTCCCCTCAGGACGGAGGTTGAGGAGCATCAAGTGTAGAACCACTAGACTGAGGAACAGCTTCTACCCTGAGGCTGTTAGACTCATGAATAAATAAATAAAAAAAATAAAAAATAAACACTGCAAAATATCACATCATACTGATGCTGATCTGTTTTCTTGTCGCTGTGTTCATCTGTGACCATCTGCTCATACAAACTCATGTTCGTGCTGCTGTTTATTCCCACTATATTAAGCTTAGTGTATTACTAGTTGATGTTTTTCTTAGTTAGTTCTAGATGTTATTACTGTTTTTCTCTTGCATTTGTTGTTGGATGTAACTGGGACCCCGTGTACATAATCTCGTTTTCATCACATGTACCACATGCGGTGCAAATGACAATAAAGACTCTCTTGACTCTGACTCTCTGACTTTATTTTATAGATACTACTATGCAAAAACTCAGGACAGTATTACACTTTTATTATTTCACTTTATGCTTATGTTCATTGGGTGTTTGGTGTTTTAGGGGTGTTTGGTGTTTCAGTGTTGGTGTAAATTTTCATACTACTATGAAAAAACTCAGGACAGTGTTACACTTTTACTATTTTATGCTTATGTTTATTAAATGTTTTAGTGTTTAGTGTTTAGATGGTTACTGTTGCACCGAGGGACTGAGAGAAACGCAATTTCAATCCTGTGTATGTCCTGTACATATTGCAGTTCTGACAATAAAGTTGACTTTGACTTTTGACTTTGATTCTTTAAATGACGTAACTTGAGTCCAGATAGCTTCTTTTAGCACAGATAACTTCATTACATAGCTCCCACACTAACATTATTACTGTTTATTATTATTAAAATGTTATTATTTAGCACATTTTAACATGGTCAAAAGGCAAAGCTCTCAATTTACCGATCAATCTACGTTCCCACCCTCATCTATGGTCATGAGCTTTGGGTTGTGACCGAAAGAACGAGATCTCGGATACAAGCGGCTAAAATGAGTTTTCTCCGCAGGGTGTCTGGACTCTCCCTTAGAGATAGGGTGAGAAGCTCAGTCATCCGGGAGGGACTCAGAGTAGAGCCGCTGCTTCTCCACATTGAGAGGAGCCAGTTGAGGTGGCTCGGGCATCTGGTTAGGATGCCTCCTGGACGCCTCCCTGGTGAGGTGTTCCGGGCATGTCCCACCGGGAGGAGACCCAGAGGAAGACCCAGGACACGCTGGAGGGACTATGTTTCTCGGCTGGCCTGGGAACGCCTTGGGATTCCCCCAGAGGAGCTGCTCCAACTGGCTGGGGAGAGGGAAGTCTGGGCTTCCTTACTTAGGCTGCTACCACCGCGACCCGACCCTGGATAAGCGGAAGACAATGGATGGATGGATTTTAACATGGTTTTAATATATATTAGACCCCAAATGGCTGACCAAAGACACAGAGATACAAAAGGTGATTATTTACAGTGTCGGAGCAGGTTTTGCTGTGGGAGAGAAAAGGAGACGAGGTGAATCTCTTGATATAGAATTATCCTTTAGATAACTGGGATCTGGGATGATTAGGAGCGGTTGGTCTTACTGTCGAATGTGGTTGCAGATGGCGTTGGAGAGGTGTGAATACGGAGTGCGAAGTCCAGAGAAGGTGGGGAATCCAGTGAGGTGAGTACAGATCGATGGTGTAGTATGGTTGATGGATCCAGAGTGCAGTTTCTCAGTAATGGGTTTGGTGTGCAGGATTGGCAACCAGACGCAGCCAGGAGGAGATCGGATAGGCAGGGCGGACAGGAGCTGAGCAGACGAATAGAAAGGCAACAGGTTAGTACAGGCTGATCAAACTAAGACTTAACTGGCTGTCACAATATTACCAAAGGCAATAAATGTTCGAGCGTTGGCTGAACGTCTGGTTGTGGCTTAAGTAGAGCTGGAGGTGTAGATCTTGGCAGCAGGTGCAGGTGCAGCTAATCAGCTGATTAGCTGCTGACAGAGATTGTTAAAGGGAAAATGCAGAGAATCCTACACTTAGTATGTTATAGTGCAGTGCGACGCAAGAAATATCTGCCTGTCTCGTTCTATAAGCAGCAATATACCATAAGAAATGGATCCAGCTGTGTTTCTTCCAACACAGATGTTGGTCACAGCAGCTACATTCAGGTGTGGATTAATTAAAAATGAGACTCAAAATATATTCCATCAGTCGTAGTTCAGAAAGCGGTGTGTGTCTGCCGGCATTGTTGATAGACATATGCCGTCTGTCCGCAGTGTGGTTTAACACAAAACCTCAGCGGGAGATGTTTATGTTATCAACGGGCGGTCAGCGAAAAACCTCCACTCTGAGAGGTGGGTTCAGAAACCTCCAGATTCAAAGAGGGGGGCCACTGGTGTATAAATGATCAGCAGAACCGCAGAGAGAAAGATGCGGTTCACTCAAAATATGTGCCCCCTGAGTCTTGCTAGGCCTCTGTCAGCTTTAACTATCATTGACCTCTTAATAATTGAGTTGCCCTCTGACATGAACAAATTACCATAATAAGGGAATTCTCTAACTTGAGTTCTGTGTCCTTGATGTTCAATTTAATAGGTTCTTGTTTACTCGAAACTGGTTCCCTTTCAGTGATGTCTCTCGGTGCAACATATGCCATGGAAATTGCGCCCTCCGCGCGATTACCTGAAGGAATACATTCACGCCTTTACGGCAGGGGCGTCAGCGTTGCGCCAGAGGCCCCGCACTCTGGGTACTTAAGCTGCTGACGCCCATCCATCATTCTCTTTTTGCCCTTCACCTCGCTTAAACCTGAACTACCTCTCTTCGCGGGACTTCTCTGTTGCTTCATCGCTCAACCAGAGGTGAGCTTGCTCCCTACACAGAGCGTACAGAGAATTATTCCTGCGTACTGCTGGACTAGCGAAAGCTAGTCCGGCACATTTTACCTAACCCCAAAGTATTTTCTTCTCCTCTCTCCGCAGACTGCTTCGCTCGACGGCGCTAACTGCGTGAACAACCGCTACCCCTGCTAACTCGTAGCGGGCTAGCCAGCGAAAGCGACGTGACGGAGGAGACGTCTCAAATTAAAAGAAAAAGGATTCTGGAAGGACTTGCTCGCCTTATCTCGGACATGCTGCCGGAGAAAGGAAAGCGAAAGACAAGACTTCCAAGGAAAACCAGCAGGACGGCGAGTCCAACCTCGCGCGCCTGCCCCAGCAGATGCGGTTTCTCCCTCTCAGCGATGGACACCTACAAGGCCTGTCCCGTCTGCTTGGGGATGTTACACGCAAAAATGGCGCTGGATATGCCCGACTCTTGCCCACACTGCTGCCAGATGCTGGAGGTGGTGAGGAGGCACCGGGCGGACTTTGTCGCCAAGGCCATGGGTGCCGATGCCGCGCCAGCGGATCCGGACACCACTGAGCCCCTCACTCCCACGCCGGAGCGTGAGAACATGGCTCTGGATGACAGCACACGAGTCACATGGGGCGACAGCCCTGATGTGCTGGCTCCCATGGTGGACTTAACAGTCAAATTCGACATTCGAGGCATGATGAACGAGGACGAGATCTTGATTTCAGCCTCAGGCGAATTTTCCGCAGAGGACGCAGACGTTGAATGCGAGGAACAGGGAGAAGATCTCTTCCGCACTCCCGTACCTGTACTCCCGGAGACAGACTTTTCCATCCCTGCTCTGTTCGACTTGTGTCACAGAGCAACGGACGTGCTACAGATTCCATGGCCAGAACCTCCGCCTTGTCAACAGGTCACAAGGCTGGCAGGAAACTATTTTTACTCAAAGCATCAGGCCGCCACGAGACAAAGGATGCCCGTATTCCTGGACTTCCTTACAGAGCTGACTCACACATGGGCTTAGCCAAGAGCTGCCATGCTATTGCCACTCTCGCAGTTTCTCAACGTGGACGGGATGGATGAAGTGGGAATAGCCAACATGCCTCAAATTGAGGACACGCTGGCGTCTCACCTGACTCCCAAGTCATCCGGGACAAAACCAACTCTCCCCAGCAAAGCTTGTCGAGCTTCAGCTTCTCTGCTCGAGAAATGCTACAGAGCTCAGGGACTCGTGGCGCGCGCGATGAACGCATCCGTGTTGATGCAGGCTTACCTGGCTGAAAAACTGCAGGAGCTCCAGGTAACGACGGACAAACAAGCTGCCGCTGACTTGCTGGATGAAGTCCGCAGGGCAACGGACTTTGTGCTCTGCATGATGGGAACAGCTGCTGTTGTTCAAGGTAGAAGCATGGCTGAGGTGGTCATCGCAATATGCCATCTGTGGATGACCTTAACCGACCTCCCTGAGGGACAAAAGGTGCCTTTTCTCCACCACTCGATAGAACCGACGGGATTGTTTGGAAAAGCTCTGGATCGAATTCAGACCAAGCTGGACCAGAGAGGCAAACAGGCTGAAGCTCTCCGGGTGGGCATTCCCAAGAGACCCTTCGCCTCCCCTCCCCCCCAGGGAGTCAGCTTGGGGAAGACCTGCGCAGCCTCGACACCGCTCAGTATCACTTGCCCCACCGCATAAACGGCCGGCGCACGAGGCCGAGCACCGGTAGAGTCAACCGCTGGGCCTACCTCAAACTGAACACGCATGGCGCAAAAACAGGTTTGTCCCCCGCCAGGCGGCTAGACACAGGGCCTCCTCGGCGAACCGGGACACCAGACAAAAGCGTGCCTGATAAACCAGGTCCACATCTTGATTTTACACGATCACCCACCCACGCGGTACGGGGAATGATCTTTTCATGTCCATACTTTATTTGTAGGATGGTACAAAAAGTTGGTAACTCTGTTACATGCACAAATCATGCTTTTCTTGCTTTGAGTGATATAAAGTCAAATATGTTGTTACACGTAAGCACGAATAAAGCTAAAAAAACAGCCCCTCTCTGTTTTATTGACTCTAAAAAACAACAACAACAAACACAATAATTTCAGCAGAACGGGTCCCTCTGGCCTGCCAGCCGACATAAAGGGAGGGGCCCATCTCCCCCTCCTCCCTCATGGCTCACGGGGCGTTAGCCTAATCCAGTGGTCCCCAAACCACGGCCCGCGGGCCGTATCCGGCCCGCCCCCACATTTGGTCCGGCCCCCAGAACAATAGTAAAATAAATATATATATATATATATATATATATTTTTTTTTTTACAAATGAATACATGTACAGTACTGTACGGTCACCAAGTACTTAGCCTATCCTAACACAGTTTTTAAAGATGAAGGAGTAAGTTGAATTGTCTCCCTTTCACATAAAGGGAGCTAGCTGGGGTGGGGGGTGGGAGGAGTGACGATATTCCAATGCGCAGCAACGCTTTCCTCAGCCCTCCTCATCTTGTATTCTCACAGACATAGTCTTGCGAGTTTTGGGTGCGGTGACACAGCGCTCTCACGAGACTTTAGGACAGCAGTGGAACTGTCGGTGCACAGTAAACATGGATGGAAAACTAGCAAACAAGCAAACAAAAACGTATTATTTTCACACAGAGTGGGAGGAGGAGTATTTTTTTGTTTATTCTAATTCAAAGTCTATTTGCCTCATCTGTAATTCGAGCATCACCTGGCGTGGATGGAGAGTTCTGGAGTCTGCTCTCAGAAGAAAAGTATCCTTACATCCGAAGATGTGCTTTGAACTTAACAGCACTTTTTGGATCTACCTACCTGTGTGAGTCTGCTTTTTCACACATGAAAATCATCAAGTCCAAAAACAGATCCACAATGACTGATGATCATCTGGAGACCTGCCTGCGCCTCCCAACCACCTCATACTGCCCCGCGCCTCCTCCTCTCAGTGTCAGAAGTGCCACTAAGGTAGAGACACATTTATTTTATACAGCTTGCACCAGATGACACCATCCTGCTGCACAGAGCAGCTGCCTAGTTTTGATATTTAGGTTTTATTGAGGTTTGAAATAGTTGTTGGAGATTTGTAAATCTGCACCTTTGTAAGTCACTTTTTGTAAATAGTTAGTGTAAATGAGGGAGTTTTATATTGTTCAGTTCATTGTTTATTCGTTTCTTTAAAAAATATGGTGTGCTTTTCAAATATTGCGTCATTTTACTTTGATAAAATACTTTAATTAAATAAAACTAGCAACACATTACGTTCTGTTTTATTTACTTTAAAGAAGTGAGGAGTAGGGAGATGAAAAATTTTGTTTTTTGATACTGAGACTGGACGAGTAGCTCTCGGCAAACTGCCGACTTCAAAAGTAACTCTTGGTTCAAAAAAGGTTGGGCACCCCTGATTTAGGCACTCCTGCAATCGTCACACTTTTTCCTGTTAAAAACTGACTCCGACCCCCACCAGAGAAGGGAAAAGTTATGTGGCCCTCACAGGAAAAAGTTTGGGGACCACTGGCCTAATCAATAAGCCCCAGCAGGGTACCCCTGTTCTATCTGTAACGGACAGGCACAGGGGCGCCTGCAAGCAGGTCCCACACTCCTCACAGAGACAGGTGAGGTGGGTCACGTGCTCCAGCCCCCGTTCCGTTGTGAACCACGGGACGGACAATACACAAACCAAGCAAACGTGTGACACGTCCGCACCCAGGGATGCGTGCCAACAGAATCTGACAACCCACCTTCCTGGACACCCATTCAACGGCTCCCAATAAGGGTTGAGGGGACCATGGCAGAAGCCCACAGGCTACCACCAGTTTCACACGTTTACAAAGGCGATTGTGATCAAACTGCTGTGTGTATAATCAAACCAGGGCTGAATCAGATTCCTCTTCCTTTTAATCGAAAGGAACTGAGCTCTCTGTCACTAACCAATTTAAAGTCTACCGAGCACAGAGGACCATCTCCACGTTCTCAATCTGCAGATGTCCCCTTATCATTGATGGGCAACACACAATGTTAAAGCAGTGATCCTGCAGCACGTGACCGTACTCACGGTGCTGGCTCAGCTCTGCTCTTAAACGATATCCCCCCACCGGGTGGAAGACAGAACCCGGGCGGTTTGTCTGGCTCCAACGCTCTGTTAAGGCCGGAGACCAGTAAACCAGACCCAACCAGGAAACGGGTTGGGGTTAGGAGATCTGCTCGTTTACAAAACTCGCAGCTCCTTAGTCCCATGACCCCCAACAAGAAGAAGAAAAATAGACGTTCTTTTCCACTTTTGTCTAATAATGATAACAGATTGCCTCTGCCCTCAAACGCTCTCGATCAGAGTAGTATGGCAGCACATCTGCAAAAAGGCCCTCTCCCTAACATGGTTGATCCTCAGGGATCAAAGATTCCAGGGCCCTTGGAGGAGAACTGGTTCCACCAACTGCTCCTCTTCAGGGACACACCATGTCACCAGAAGGAGCAGCCTCGCCACGTAGACTGGGAGCAGTGGAAAATTTCAGCTAGGTGGCAGAAAGGAACAAGCTGGTGGTATCAGGCCTGCCAGAAAATGTGGTAAAAACCATTCAAAAGGCCCGAGCTATGTCAACACAGTCTCTTTACGCACAGAGATGGCGTATCTTTGAAGCCTGATGCACAGAAAGAAATATTATTTCTTATTCATGTGACCTGGCTCAGCTCCTGACTTTTCTTCAGGACTTACTGAAAAAAGGTCGTTCTTTCTCAACAATTAAGGTGTTCCTATCAGCGGTTTCAGCCTGTCACAAAGGCTGGGGAAACAAGACGCCTGACGCACATCCAATCATAATAAGATTTATGAAGGGCGTGCTAAGAATGAGACCTCCCAGTAGGGTCCTGACCCCTGGTTGGGATCTTAGTCTGGTCTTGGGGGCTCTCTGTGATTCCCCATTTGAGCCACTGAACGAGATTAAGATAGATTTATTATCTTATAAAACCGCTCTACTCCTGGTCCTTTCCTCTGCGAAACATGTGGATGACCTCCATGCCTTGTCTGTACATCCAACGTGTACCAGATTTGCCCCTGACAGGTCAAAGGTCACTTTAAGGCCTAATCCCGCATATATCCCCAAGGTTTTGACTTTAAACCCTAGAAGTCTGGATTTTGATCTCTCCTCTTTTCTACCTACTCCTGTCCTCACTCAGGAACAGGAAAGGCTGAAGGCTCTCTGCCCCGTGAGATCTTTAAGCACTTACATGCAGAGAACAGCCGAATGGAGAAAAACAAATCAACTGTTTGTGTGCTTTGCAGCACCTGCTACAAGAAAGGCCCTATCAACGCAACTCCTCTCACACTGGGTGACTGAGGCCATTAAAAGGGCGTACAGTAGCAAAGGTCAACAGGTGCCCTCTGGAGTTCACACTCACTCTACTCGGGGCTTGTCCACTTTGTGGTTACAGTTCAAGGGTGTACCAGTTGCAGACATTTGTGCTACGGCGAACTGGAGCTCAATAAACACTTTTGTAAAGCATTACAGTTTGGATGTTACTGCGTGTGATGTCACTCAGGCTGTCCTTTCTAACACACAGTAGAAAGTAGCCTTGAGATGCCTGCTGATCAAGGGCAGACGTTCACACTAGCATGCATTTTGCTGAGCATTTTAAGGGTGTGAATGAATTACGTTCCCATAGCATATGTTTCACCGAGAGACATGACTGAAAGGGAACTGAAAGTTATGCACCATAACCCATGTTCCCTGAAGGAAGGGAACGAGGTGCAACATATCTGGCCCTTTTCAATGCTGAAAGCTCGGTGAAGTGCATTTTGGAGAATGATGGATGGGCATCAGCGGCTTAAGTACCCAGAGGGTGGGGCCTCTGGCGCAACGCTGACGCCCCTGCCGTAAAGGCGTGAATGTATTCCTTCAGGTAAGCGCGAAGGGGCGCAATTCCCATAGCATATGTTGCACCTCGTTCCCTTCCTTCAGGGAACATGAGTTATGGTGCATAACTTTCAGTTTTGGTTTTCTCAAGACTGATCTTCATGGTGTGATGTCAATTCGCATTAGCTATGTTTGCATGGAGTGATGTGATCAAACGGCTGTTCTGAATAAAAATGTGTCACATAAACGCCCCATTCGAGGTATTTTTTGTTTATTCAGCACAATCTGAAATACATGTAATTTGTGATCAGAACGAAACGGGTGGTTAATGCTGATTCATAACCCCAATTTGTGTGCATGGAAATGCTCGATCTGTTCATTTTTCTCTGATTGTGAATAACTGACCTGACTGCGCATGTGCGACCTATGTCATTTCCGCCAGGCTAATGCTAATAATATTAGCATGTCGAGGAAGTAAAACTGGTCAGTGAGTGACACAACATTTCTACCAGAAACTTTAAAAGAGCTCAAAATCAGGCAGTCAGGATGCTAAACACTCTGCCTGCTCTGCCTCCCCTCCCATTTGAACTGCCTTAACACAAAAAACTTTCTCACACATTATCACACAACTCAAAGATTTTAACACTGGACTCTGTGTCATCAAACGGGTTATTGACTAAACTCTCGGTCATGTGCTCATTCAGTAATGTTTGTATTACATTACTGCCTATAGTCATACTACTGTTTACATTCACTGTTTACATCTATTAATACTGTTTACATTTATTACTACTGTTTACATTTATTACTACTGTTTACATTTACACTACTTTTATATCTACACTACTGCTGATACATATACAGTATTCTCTGACTAGCCTTATTTAAGGATGCCCAATGTGCCTTATGTGCCTTACTGCATATGCCACTTTGCCTCTATACCAACATCAACTACCTCATACATATACTGTGTACATTAACTCATATGCTGCTTTGCCACTCTTTGCAAATGTCAATGCTAGAACCTTCAGTTTATTTTATAGATATAATTTTTATACTTTTAATAATAATAATAATAATAATAATAATAATAATAATAATAATAATAATAATAATAATAATAATAATAATAATAATAATAATGAATTCAATTTATAATGCACTTTTCATTAATGAAAATCTCAAAGTGCTTTTATACTACTACTGTATGCAAAAACCCAGGACAGTATTACACTTTTATTATTTCATTTTATGCTTATGTTCATTAAATGTTGTTGGTGTAAATTTACATACTTTTATACTACTATGCAAAAACTCAGGACAGTGTTACACTTTTACTATTTATGCTTATGTTTATTAAATGTTTTAGTGTTTTAGTGTTTAAATGGTTACTGTTGCACCGAGGGACTGAGAGAAACACAATTTCAATCCTGTGTATGTCCTGTACATATTGCAGTTCTGACAATAAAGTTGACTTTGACTTTGACTTTGAAAATGATCTGTAATACATGTAGCTCAGTCAGGTAGTACAGTAACGTCTCCACCAAAATTAAAACCTGTTGTGGGTCCATTTTGGATGCTCAGGTTTGCGTACGTTCATCCCGGAAGTAAACCTGAAGTAGAACTTCTTCTGTGTGTTTTTTTAAGGGGAGTTTACCGCTTTGCACATGTCAGTACTTCTGTTCAGAACAAAGCCCGCTGCATGTAAATGCTCATCATGAACAGATTATGCCCATGAAAACAATACATTTGAATTATTCAATCTGAAAACATTTCAATCCTCAAAAAAAAAACGTGTGCATGTAAACATAGCTCTAGTATAGGTTCTTTGCTTGAAAAGCTTGCTCATCGATGGGTTAATTTATAAGATCCAAATCATCAGTAAAGGGAAGATTGTCTGATTTTTCTTCCTCCCAGTTTTACAGGGGAATCAGTTTCTATCAGTGTCTGAGTTATATGTTCCAAGAATACATAACACAGTGTAGGTAAGAGCAGACAGCCTTGGCATATTCCAACTCTAGTTGGAAAATACTCACTGAAGTTGCCTCTACTATAGTGTTGAGCCATTTCAGGATTGCCCATAGACCATCTTAACAAACTGTCAAAACATTTCTTGTAGTCAAGAAAATTATGGTAGACTGGCTTGCCTAGTTCAACATGCCTTATTTAGGTAAATAATAGGAATATAAATATGTCAGCTGTACTATAAGCTTTTTGATGATCAAAAACTTGGCAGCAGAAACTATAATGAAGATCAACAACTGGTGCTTTTTAAAATTTGTTACATCAACACATTTGAGACTGCAGCTTTAAAATAATGTAATTCATATTGACAGCTGTAAGATTTGAAACACAAGTAAAAAAACAACATATTTTTCTTCAAACCATTCAATTTTATATTTTAAAGGGAAAAAGGCTGCTCTGTCATCTTTAAAGTTGACATGTACTGTAACTCAGAGCGTTTGAGCTTGTTGGGGAGATGCTCACTGACACAAAATTGCTCTGGAACATTTCCTCATTGACTGTCAGAACAAATCTAAGACATAAACATGATCAAAAAGATGAAACCATGAGCCAACTTGTTTAAAGATCAAAGAATTATCATTAAACCTTGACATCTGTTTAAATGCCGCCCGACAATCCCCAGAAACGCAACGCTCAGAATGCATTAGGCCATCATGATGCTTTTCTTTCCTGTGGTGTGGGTGGCAATGATTCAGTTTACATGATAAATAGGGACCAACGGCTTCCTGATTAGTGACCAAACTAGTAAGGGGGCGGCAAAGGAGAAGAAGAAATTGAGAAATAATGAAAATGGCCTTCATATTAGGTTTAAGAAGCAAAAGAAGAGCTGATCTAATGAGCAACAAAGAAAAGAACTTAGCAGAAAGTAATTAGGCCTCTGCATTTTGTTTTTAGAAACACAGTGATGGCACCTCAATGGCTGGATTTTCTCTCAGTAGAGGGACCTTTTATCTTTTCTGATCTGTTGTTGACTGAAATAACTTGGTTCAACTCCTTATAACATGATACCAGACACAGATGGACCAAAGGGAAAAAATGCCCTTCAACTCTCTGACCCCCCCCACCCCACCCCCAACAAATATTTTTCCGAGAAGCATTTGTGTCTGTTGGGTCTGAGACAAACTGATTTCATGCTGAACAGAAGCATGAGATCCAGGTGTGAAGGAAAATATTTTCTTGATTTAACCTCTCATCCATCATTGAGGGTGCTGGGGTCAAAGGTCAGTTTGGCAAGGGGAGTGAAAAAACGTGGTTTTGACCCCTCCTCACCATTCTTTGGGAGTCAAATTACAATAAGTGGAAAAATGAGCCTTTAATACAATTCCATTTAAAACTGATGCAATGTAAACTTTTAAAACAAGTTCAAACTATGTTAAACATTGTCTGGTTTAACTTTTTGGATTTGCAGCTTTTTAATTTACAAAAGAGAAACTCCCCTTCAGTAAAGTAAAAAAAATAAAATACTGTGTGGCTTTTGTCCATAATATTTGACTAAATTTATTACTGGAGGATAATTTTTTTTTTTTTACTTTCATTCACACGGATAAAGAGTTACCGGATAATTCAACCATTTTCAGTCAAGTCATCTGGACAGTTTCTTCTTTTTTGTGTGTGTGTGCTGAAACGTTTCAGCACACACACAAAAAAGAAAAAACTGTCCAGACGACCTGACTGAAAATGGTTGGATTGTATAATTGGATTATTGAGCATGGACTTTGTTGGGTTTGAACCAGTTTGACATGACTGTCGATGAGGGAGAGAGCCCGCACCAGAGGAGGGGGTGTGCCAAAGAGACCATCTTAGCACAAACATAACTGGTTTGTTCCACTTTGGAGTAAGCGGTTGGGAGAAGAATCTGTTTTGTATTGTGTTTCCTTGACTGATGAAGCCTTCTGGATGGAAGGTGAAATGTTTCAGCACAACAAATAAAAAAAGAAACTGTCCAGATGACCAGACTGAAAATGGTTGGATTGTATACCTGGATTACTGAACATGAACTTTGTTAGTTACAGGATAAAACTAATCCATGTACATGTAGTTAGGTCCAAATATTTAAATATGGCAGGTAAAATAAAGATTATTTATGCCTTACACCTATTCAGAGCTGAAGGAGCAAACATATGACTGATTAAAGTGACAACAAATAAAGGGGGATCATCAGTTTTCAGAAGAGCTGATTCCTTTTTCTAGTCCATTTTTATTCTTTGCACGACAGAAATATTCTGAGTTTAGTTTTTATCTTGTCATAAGTCTTTGTCTAAGGTGACAAAATGTACAGGAACCACATTTATTTTTGTTTTAAATGTGAAAAGCATAGTGTAAATTCAACACAGTCTAACACTATCTATTACTGTATAATAAATTTAATTTATAGAGGAAAATGTATTTGAACCACCCAGTTAGAATGAAACAGACTTAGCCCTGCTGAGGAAAAAAAAAAAGTCTTAATCATCTCTAAAAGATTATATCGACCAAGCCCAGATATAATAAATTACAACAGAATACTGTAATTGCTTTGTCTTGAAAATAACCTAATTTTGGTTTGGAAGTTGTTTCCAGCTCTTGTGTATGT
>JBBPBX010035639.1:12617-31947 GCA_038048925.1 Garcialebias charrua
AATCTAAGTCTGAAAGTTTTTAATGCACAGTTGATCCTTGCTATGAGACATCCATCACGTCAACACTTAAGTCAAAAAGTTCAGCTCTTTATGAAAAAACTAAAACTGATGGTCAACAAGTCCTGGAGCTGATTTAAACCCTGCCCTGATGATGAGTGAGATATTCAACCGTTCAAGAGGTATTGTTATTTTATTATAATTATTATTTATAATTTATTATTATTTAAAATTATAATCTTATTAACTTATTTTTTTACCTCTGTGTTTTATTTCCAGTATTTCCAGTTACAGAGGTAGCTGCTCTCCTTCCACTTCAGGGAAATCCACCAGAGATCACCTGCTGCAGCTAAGAAGTGTGTGATGACTGAATTGAACTCTGGAACTGTTCCAGGACCAGTCCCACCAAGAAGAGGTTGTGAGTAATGAGGACAAATACAGCCACACTGGTGCTACTGGACAAAAACTTTATTAGTTAAGATTGTAAACAGTCTGTTGCTGCTTATTGTTCTGGTTCTGACTGTTATTGTATTCATTAAGATTTTTATTATTTTTAATATAATTTATTTATTGTAGAGTGCTGTTTATTTAAAATATCATCCAAATGGGTCACTTTTATTTATTACTACAATACAATACAAACATATTTTTGGCATATTTTCAAAATAAACATTTTGTAAGTCTTTATTTTGTCTTTTTTTTTTGTACCGAAAATAAACCGAAAATAAACCGAACCGAGCCCTCCTTGTAATTGAACCGAACCGAAATGTGATTTTAGCGTACCGTTACACCCCTAATATATATATATATATATATACACCCCTAATATATATATATATATATATATATATATATATATATATATATATATATATATATATATATATATATATATATATATATATATAAATAAAAAGCTAAAACAATGAACTTATGTGTTTTTTTTATGTGGAAAAATTGAGTATCCTACTGTAAAGAAATAAAGCATAAACGGAGTATATTTTACACTGTGTAATAGTACTAGTGTCCACATATTTGCAAAGGAAATAACAGGAAAATTCCTAAAGCTAGTCCTTTTTTGTTGTTGTTGTGGGTTTAGTTTTGGTCAAAACTTGAAAGAACCGCTGCGGAGGGACCAAAGAGCCACATGTGGCTCCAGAGCCGCATGTGCAGACCTCTGTCTTTAAAGGTATGTTGTTACTTTTGGTATTGTAACGATGATAATAGGCTCCGTTTTTAGCTTTGTTAGCACTCATAATAGCTTCACGTGATTAGGTTTAGAGTAAAGGGTCTGGCGGTTAGGTTTAGGGTCTTGGTTAGGTTTAGGCACAAGGGTAAGGGGGTTAAGTTTAGGGTTGGTCCTCTAGGTCAGGTGTAAGGTTAGGTTTAGGAAAAGGGTTACAAAGCTGAAAAAAAGGCACCTGTTTACGAGACGCTGCCTATTATCAGCAATAATAACGTTAATAACGTATCTTTAAACCTACTAGGAGGTAGTTGGGACAGTTTCACCGCTACATATGGGGATGACAACAACTAATAATGGCCATTTAATAGACTGATAACATCCAAAGCCGCTCTAACTGGCACGTTCGTGATCTGAGAACCTTATTGGCTAGTTAGATGCAGATGAACAGTTCGAATATTAATTCAAGTTGCGGCTGTACTCAATAGAGACTTTTGATTTTAAAAGTAGCTATGGTCAAATTGTACTTAAGTATGAGTAAAATTACACTCTTGAAAGAAATACCCATAAAAGTACAAGTACCCCAAAAATCCACTTAATTCCAGTAATATTTAATAATTCATTACTTCCACACTTGCCAAAAACATGCATGTTAAGTCAATTAGTAACCATGTGTTAGTTTCTATTAAAATATCTGTAACTGACCAGTATCCTGTCAGATACCTTTTCTGACCCAATTTGTGCACCTTAAAGGGATTGTGACATGATGTTGGAAATTTGCATATTTGTCAAAACATATATATCTTATATCATTGAGCTCTGTTCGTTTTTGCAAAATAAATTATAAATATATTAAAATTTTATTCCAAGTTATGGTAGTTTTTCTCTGGGATACGCCCCTAAAAATCTGCGCATTTCCGCAAAACGTCATCAGTGACGTGCAAACAGGCAGAAGGCACACTCCAACACGCATTTAAATAATAATGGCGGAGCATGTCCGATCGCGTCTGAGATATATCATTTTAAGACACTAAATCATCCAAAACTCTCATTAATAAACCCTCCCCGAATAAAAAGAAACTACAGATGTTACCTGATCGCGCAGACATAATTTAAAAATACATACATAGCAACGTGTTTGCTCGGGTATCTCGGCTAATATTTGTTAGCTGCTATGTCGGCTTATTCCCGGTGGCGTCTGAGATATATAATTTTAAGACAGTAAATCATCCAAAACTCTAATTAATAAACCCTCCCCGAATAAAAAGAAACTACAGATGTTACCTGATTGCGCAGACATAATTTAAAAATACATACATAGCAACGTGTTTGCTCGGGTATCTCGGCTAATATTTGTTAGCAGCTATCTTGGCTAACAGAGTCCCGGTGGTGTCTGAGATATATAATTTTAAGACAGTAAATCATCCAAAACTCTCATTAATAAACCCTCCCCGAATAAAAAGAAACTACAGATGTTACCTGATCGCGCAGACATAATTTAAAAATACATACATAGCTACGTGTTTGCTCCGGGCTCTCGGCTAATGTTTCTTAGCAGCTATCTTGGCTAACAGAGTCCCGGTGGCATCTGAGATATATAATTTTAAGACAGTAAATCATCCAAAACTCTCATTAATAAACCCTCCCCGAATAAAAAGAAACTACAGATGTTACCTGATCGCGCAGACATAATTTAAAAATACATACATAGCTACGTGGCCTGTATCTCGGCTATTGTGTTAGCTATCTTGGCTTATTCCCGGTGGCGTCTGAGATATATAATTTTAAGACAGTAAATCTTCCAAAACTCTCATTAATAAACCCTCCCTGAATAAAAAAACTTAGTGATGTTTACTTGATCGCGCAGACATAAAATACATTATTAGAAAAGTGTGTGTGCTACTGATTCGGCTAGCTTGTTAGCAGCGAACAAAAATAATCTGCCGTGATAATTGGCTTATACACTCACAGTGTATAAAGTAAAACAACATGAACTCACGTAAAATAAATAGTTTATAATCTAAAACACTACACACCTCCGATTATGTTTACACAAAGACTTACTCATCTCCTGGACAGTCTTCCGATGGTCCCTGCGTTGTTTTGACGTTGTAGCTGTGGGACTTTCTTCTGTAGATTTTCTTTTAAAAATAGTAGGAATAGCATCCGGTTTTAAAAGTCTTCTGAATCTTACTGGTAATCCTAAAGATTTTTTATACCAGGTGCTGAAAACAATCGGCAGTGAAATAGTCGCTGCAGACATACGACTCCTGGAACCCATCGGTCCTTGTCTGGTCCATTCTTGTCAAAGTTTCTCATCTTTTGGAAATTTGTGAAGGCTCACTTGTTCACTGCTGATATTACAACACCCAAATGCACTACAACGTGACGGCATTTTTCAAGTTACACAAATAAAAGAGGCGATCCTTCAGGAAATGAATGAGTATGGCAAGCAGTTAACACACCAAACAAACGGGCAAGGCTCTGCCTTCTTCCCGTGGTCACGTCACACTGATGACGTATTGCGGAAATGCGAGGAATTTTAGGGGCGTATCCCAGAGAAAAAATTACCATAATTTAGAATAAAATTTTAATATATTTATAATTTATTTTGCAAAAACGAACAGAGCTCAATGATATAAGATATATATGTTCTGACAAATATGCAAATTTCCAACATCATGTCACAATCCCTTTAAATAATAATANTATATATGTCTGTACTGTATATATATATATATGTGTGTATATATATGTATATATATATATATATATATATATATATATATATCCATCCATCCATTTTCGTCCGCTTATCCAGTGTCTGGTCGCGGGGGTAGCAGCCTAAGTAAGGAGGCCCAGACTTCCCTCTTCCCAGCCACTTGGAGCAGCTCCTCCGTAGGAATCCCAAGGCGTTCCCAGGCCAGCCGAGAAACATAGTCCAGCGTGTCCTGGGTCTTCCTCTGGGTCTTCCTCTGGGTCTCCGCGGTGGGACATGCCCGGAACACCTCACCAGGGAGACGTCCAGGAGGCATCCTAACCAGATGCCCGAATATCAAATATATGTTTATATGTTACATTTTTCAGCTGTATATATCAAGTTCATACTTCATAAATAAATCTTACAAAAAGATCGGAAGCTCCTCGGGCTTGACCTCTCTAAATGGCTTTAAGAATCTGTTGGAATCCAGGAAAAAACCAATGCAGACATTTTTCTGTTTTTAGTTTTCTACATTGACCTTATAAACGGTCTATTTTGCTACTTTGACAACTTTGTTTTAACATATTTTAAAAAATCTGTATTTCTCTCTTATGTTTGTCTATTGTTGATTGTTTAAGGAAAATCTACTGTTGCTGTTGTCATCTTTCTTTGTATGTAGACAGGTCTCTCTTGTAAATGAGTCCTCAAGGCTCAATGGGATTAACCTGCCTAAATAAAGGTGGAATGAATATGTACTGTTGGGTAGTGTAATTACTAAAGATCATGTTTGTATTACTGTCCACTGAGAACCATACCTCTACACAGCAAACTTTTCATTAGTCTGATGAACATCATTTTAAGCCAATTTATTTTAATTAGCTAGTTCTTCCTAGAACAATAAAACTTTTAATATTAAACACGGATGAGGTAAATGTGTATTCATTAGTAAGTTAAGAGAATACAGTAGAGTACACTTAGTACTGTATAACTGAATAAAATTACGTTTCAGCTCATCTGACACTTTTCTAGTAAAACTGGTGGCCAATCACACAGAAGTAAGGATTTTCAGAGAAGTAAGGATTTTAACCAGGTGTCTTGAAACTTAAAGTAGGAATCAGAAATGGAAGATTTTTTATCTTTATTATCAACATCACAAAAGATAACAATAAAATTCAGAAAAAAGAGAAGGGGAACATAAAACGAAAAAAATAAGTGGCAAGTTACAGTCATATTATTTTTGCAAAAATAGAACAATTGTACAATATGTAATACATGTGCCAAGTCTTATGTATAGAAAATAAAAAACAAGTGAATAACAGTATAAACAACAAATATTTTAATGTAAGTTCATCCATAAACCCAAGTTGAGAGCAAGTACAGTAATCAACTAGTTTTCCGGGAAAGCTATTTAAGAGAACAGCGACACCTGCTGACCTATTATTTGCACTGTTGCTGGGACGGACGATGAACAAAGTTGACTCTTATTTTTTTTTTAATAAAATACATAGTTGCTTTGCAGTCTCTCAGAGCATGGATTGAAACATGATGAAAGTCTCCATATTCACAATAGTGTAACTAATTGTAGACTAGAAATAAATAAATAAAACCACAATGGGTTCTATGTTTTAGACTTTGGATTAACATGAATTAGTGGGCCAATCTATTAACATTTCATACATAAGGTCTGTACTGTTTTCAGTGTATTTCAGAGATTTAAAATATAAATAAAATACAAGATTAAATGTGTTAAAAACTGGGAGAAAAACTCCCAAAGTATGTTCAGGAAGTGTTACATCCAATCACAGAGGAGAAGGGACTACAGCCAATCATGTGTCCTGATACAGAGGCCGTCTGGCTCCGCCCACCGAGTGTCAAAAGTCTGAACCGTGAGCGAGAGGGACAGACAGACAGTAGATACATTTTGCACGCACGGGCATGTAGTTGTCCTCCGAGGGGGCGTGCGCGCGCTTGGATCTCTTTTCTACGCTCGCACTCATCTTAATTACGCGCGGGGGGGTGGTTTGCGCTCGCTCGAGTGTAATTTGCTCCCTCGAGGGATGTATTTGCTCTCGTGAGATCTGTATTTGTTCACGCCCCTTATGTATTTGTCCACGCCCATTTTGCCATCGTCCTGTCTCCATAGAAAATGGCTCAACACGCTGTGTCATGGTTCCCTGTCAGCTGCTCAGCGCTTCACCAGGCAGCTAATGCCTAGAAGAAATGGGCATCCGAGCTCAACATTAATCCCTACAGCATTCCCGTCTTCACTGCCCTCTTTGCTTGCTGTCAGGACAAATTTAATGTGACACATATTCACAAGAACATGGTCGCTTGTAATTGTTCGAGGCCCAAAATGTGATAACGGTTGTTAGTCATTTGCGTGTAATGGTGACACTCCCAAACTTAGCAAGTAAGTACAGATTCTCACTAATGGCTGCTGAGATGAGTTAAAAGAGAAACACAATCTCTCAGTTAAATGATGTGTAAAACAGAGCCAACACAGTGGATGTTGCAAGTTTTTTTTCTCTTGCTCTTCATAGAGAAGGAACACCTTAGAAGATGGCTCATCTCTGCATAGCATTTTCCCACCCATAAATACTGTATGCCAAACATAAAAAATAAATTGAGCGTAGTATGAGCATCGAGGGTTCTCTGTGATGTTCTGCTCAAACCTTAAACAGCTGAAGTTGCACAGAAAATTATTCACAAAATATTTATAGACTTAAAGGTTTTGACAAAAAAGTTCAAGTAAGTCAAACAGTTGTTGTATATCGACTGACTGAGAGTAAAATTTTCTATGATTTTAATAAAACGTTTTTAAAGACAATTAAATATGCAAAATTATCATTACTTTTTGAATATTTATTAACTTCCAATTTTTTGGTTTATCTTGTTGCAACTTTAGGAAAAAAACAGTAACGAAAATATATCAATGTGTAAGGCTCAATTGGGAATTGTGTGCTATATACTGTATATTGATATATCTATCATAGGATGGAGACAAAATTAGCAAAGAGCTTCTAAAAAGTTACCAATTTAACACAAGTCAATGGATATTTGGAAAAAAGGAGGGAAAATATTTATTTATTTGGGAATTTGTAGTTCAAGAATTCATCACAGGACACATACAGTTCATAGCCTTTCTGAATTTGGATGCCTTTTGTATGTTAGACAGGTTTACTACTTGTGTTATTAAAGCTATTATGATACGAATGAGACCTGACATTGCTTTTAAAGCTTGTTTCTTGTACTGAAATGCACCTCTGTTGAAGCAGCCAATACATAGTTCCCACACAGTGGCGAGTATTTCGCAATACCGGGTTTTTCGCCACTCGTAAAGGCAGAAATGGCGGACAAACACACTCGAGCTACCCCAGCTAAATACATTACTAGCTTCACCAAGGAACAAGAGCAAAATGGCAGTGGTCAGAGTTGAATGAGTTTGAGAAAGAAATCATGGCAGACGAAGCGGACAACTTGTCACAAAGTAGTTACTCTGATATCATTAATTATTTAATTACTACGAGGAGCGCACACCGGCTTCACAGCGCAGAGCTTCACAGCTTTAAATCCAAAAAAGATGTGTAAACTGTCTCAATCATATCTAACCAGCTAAATAAAGGTTTAACTAAAATAACACACAGCCAGCACAAACAGTCCAGGCTGAACACGGACCAGCACTTTGAGTGTTACCGTGTTGGAAGTTAGCATGTCGTTAGCATCTGGGGCGGAGGGTCCGTCGCACGGAGGCTCGCGTCGAGCTCAGGTCGGACGGCGTGGATCCGTCGCGGCCGCGGGGGCACGTCCCATGGGACCGACGCGTCGCCCGCACGACTTGGCTCCCGTCCTCCTTCCCCCACTGGGGCGGTCTCCCCGCCGGTCCCGGAGGACCGGCGAGACCGTGAGGAGGCCGTTGTCGCGTTAGCGAGATGCTAAGCTAACCACAGCAAGACGGTGTTGCTAAATAATGAAAAAAAAAAAACAGCTCTAACACACAGACAGTTGTACTCTAACATTGTTCTGACATTGTTTCACAAAATGATTTATGTAGAATATTTTGTTTACCGGCCAAAAGCACGACGTCTTCCAGAGCAGATCCGAAAAGTCAGCTGCTGTGAGTGAGCTTCTCCGATGAGATAAATCCTTCACGTTTACTTTTTTTTTGATTAAGTGAAACCTGCGCGTTGCCCAAACGTCTACCCGACTGGAACACCCACTGACCCAACACAAAGTAACCATTGCAATTAATTAGAAATTAACACAAAAAAAAAACCAACGTGAAAAATATACAGCCATTAGACTGCGCTCTTACTGCTGCTCTGCCTCCCTGTGGGAGGGTCCACCCGGAAATTCCACAGCTGTGACGTCACATGGGAACTATGTATAGGACTGTGATGCAATCCAATTCAATTCAGTTCAGTTGAATTGTGAGCCATTCCACCCAATGTCTCCACCAGACATGACAGCAGTTTATTCATCAAAATGTCTTGATCGCTGTGTTCCCACAAGACACCAAATGATTTGTATCTTCTTTCACTCAGTGCGTCTGCCACTATTATAGGATGTATTTTTTCTGAAATTCCACCAAAACAGAACATCTTAACTTTGATTGACTTCAGTTGAATCTAAGTTTGTTTAATTTGAAGTCAAGAGTATTTTTCCAATTATTTATATTTCCTACATGATATACCCATACAAACTGACAAAGGTGAGGATGGGATGCAGTTGCCATTTACAATTTGGAAATTCTTTCAATACAAAATAAAATTTCCATATGGTGATTGAGGAGTATTTTCTAGTTTGTGTTTCTATCTGCTTAATAAGAGTTTTGTCAGGGAGTGGGAGACAGATACTTTGAAGAAAAACGAGCCACCGATAGTAGCGTAAAAAAAAGATTCAGCACATTTTTTTATACTTGATAGAGACAATGAAACAGACTTTTTTGTTAGCTTAGATTTTTTAGGAAAAAAAAACATTATTACCCTTTTTCTGAACCACTTTGGCCTTGGTTGTCCTCAGGCTGTTCCTGTGAGTAGTAAGTTGTCCACCTGGCTTAAAACATTTGATTGTTGTACATGGTGATTGATTGTTTTGAACATGTCAAAAGTCTACTTCTGAGATGCCAACAGGAGGTTGGCTTGAAACACAGCAGCTATGGAACAGATCTGGTTGGCAGGCCGTAGACTGAGGAAGTCCTCTGGATGGGGGACAAAATATTTCACACTTAAAGAAACTGGTCCAGATGACACAATTTAACTTTTTTTGTTGTTAATAATAATTATTATTATTACTGGGCTTTATTAAAAAAGTTGATGCATTGACTTCTGAGAAAAAAACTGCTTTGGCATCCTTCATAATGTCTTAAAAAAATGTTCCAGTTATTAACTTGGTACATGTGACATTTAAGACCATCTCTATTGAATTATGATTCATCATTTTGACTTTGATCAACTGCTTTAAATTGAGCAGTGTTTTAGTTTGTGCCAATAATCAAAATGAGCAATGTCATCAACATACAGTATTGTAACTCCCAGGAATTGTGAAAATTTTTCAATTAATGTCTCCAAAGGCAAACTGGCAAGGAGTTTGTTTGCTGTGGGGGAAAACAGTAGAAGAAAGAAGCAGTTGGTTTTTGAAATGTATCCTTTTATTTTGCAAAAGTGATTTGGCTCTCAGAAGGCCGAGCACATGCTTATCAAAACTGTTCCAACACTGCAGTGAGTTATGATTAGAATGTCTCACCGGGTGAGACTCTGAAAGTTCAGATAAGCAGCAACGTGTTTAATCAGAGAGGGGAAAAGGCTTTGGAAAGCATCATTTGATTCAGCTTCATTTGATTCAGCTTCTTGATGCCCTGGTATGATTTGCAACTATTTCTTGACTCAAAATGGACTCTAGTTCAAATCTATTGCTTTAGCTCCAGACTGCTACTGTAGTGTGAATATGTACTTTAACACAATTTCAGCTTGGAACGGATGTGTTTTGGTCTGCTTCTCTTTCATTTACAGTACTTGGTTACCAGAAACTTTAAGGGTGCAGAGCTATCTGAGGACAGAATGGGTCAGGAAATAAAGACCTGATGTTCTGTAGGTGATGTAAACATGCCTATTCCAATCCTGTAAATTAAGTAGGAACAGTTACAGACTGGATTTATTTTACAATAAGTGATTAAAATTGTTCACTACATTTTTAACACATATTTTGAACAATAATCATATTTGAAATTTTAATCAAATATGTGCACGTTTCAATTTTTTTGAAATCTTTTGAACCATTAGTGACCATGCATTGCTCACACATAAGATGAAAATATGGTGCAGTGGTCCTTGCTTAGATCTCCCATGTTTGATTTCCAAGTTTTCACACAGTTGTTACAATTTGTTGAATATTAGGTGACTTCTATACTTAAAATGTTCCTCCTGGCTGCCACACCATGACTATAAACTGAGTCGAGGCTTTTTCCTATTCTGTCAACAGGAATCAATCAAATCTGCCACGACACAAGGCGGGACACACTGCTGCTACAGCAATGTATAATAAATATGTTTATAATCCAACAACATACACAGATGTTTTATTCATCCCCCCTGCATCTGCATTCAGCCTGTGCTTGGCTGGCTGTTTTAATGCGACTGTGCTCCAGGCAGACTGACTTCTGACTGCTCACGCTGCTTTAGGTTAAGTAACTGGCAGTTCAGCTCCATCCCTGTATGTTTTTATTGAGATAGAGAAGGCATTCATATTTGTTTAGAATCTTTTAGTTTGCAGATTGCAGTGGATAGCATATTTATTAAGTGTGCACGCACAGGCCTATCATTCCTTTAAGGAATGCATATCACTCTGTGCCTTTTAGACCAGAGTTTTAAATCAACGTAAGATAAAAAGTGGTGGAGTTGTAGCTGCTTAGGCCTAACCTTGTAAATAAAATTATGTGTACTACTGTATAAAAAAGCTGTCTGGTCCTCTGGACATTCAAAAAAACTAAACAAAACAAAAAAAAAAAAAAAAAAAAAAGTTTTGTTTTGTTTTTGAATGTCCAGAGGACCAGACTTACCTTTTTTAGATTTTTCTACCTGGATTATTGAGCATGCATCAGGGTATGTACTACTGTATATAGTATATGTTTTTTTCCCATTCAGTAGTCCCTTACTTCACGGTTTGACTTTCGCGGACTCGCTCTTTTGTGGTTTTTCAACAATTGTCAACTTTAATATTACTTGCATGATTGGGATATTACGGGACAAAAAGTTGATGAAAAAACGTCGGATTCACAGCAATTTTGAAGTTTTCTTTCAAGAAGCCTACACTGTAATGCCAGTCAAAAGAACTTCACTAACCAGAAGCCTACAGTGCTTCTGGCATCTGCTTTCTGACAAAATAGAGGGAAAGTTATGCAACGCAAATCTACACTATCTATTAAGCTCACAGAACTGTGGGAAGGGTTTATAAAGCCTTAATATATATCTAAAAGTAAAATACATATAACATTCCTATTTCACGTTTTTTTATTCACCTTTCAATGGGGTGTGTGGAACGTAGCCCCCGCAATAATCGAGGTTTGATGAGCTACAACATCCTAAAGCTGATTTCAAGCTTGGACAAAATATTGATGCAAAGTTTGCATCATGGTTCTTAGCTTTACAGCAGAACCTTTTTGCCTGTGGCCTAATTCAGTTTTAAAGTTGCACAATGTGGAGAAGACAGAGACCAAGCTTGATCAGTTTAATATAAGATGTCTTGCAGAAATTACAGGGATTGTGACGATACTGAGTAGCAGAACAAGTCTGTGTTAAGATAATAAGAGAAAGCTTTTATACCAGTCACAATGCTTCTCATAAAGACCTGTCACACAAGGGCGCCGACCTTTGTCAGAGCTGGAAGTTTGGATCAGTTCAAAGGAAAGTTTGACTCGGCATCAGAATTTGATTAGACCAACTTTACATGACAAGACTGAATGACACCTTGTTTTGTTTTTTGAATGTCCAGAGGACCAGACTTAGCTTTTTTAGACGCCTCCAAATCGTTTTTCTCCATCACCTAAAATCTGGTGAAGAACTCAGTCATGAGCCATGCAAACAGAAAGCTCATTAATTATGATTATTTACAACTACTCCCCAACAACACTGTGCTTTAAAAACAATAGGCTTTCTACAATTAATGATTGTCAGTGGGGTTACATGCTAATTGATGCCATAATTTAAAAGCATTGACTGTAAATTATTATTGAATTTAAAGTCTCTGAGGGGCTTGGGTTATTGAGGAATCAATAGTGGTGTTAAACCAGCACATGCCGTTAAAATGCAAAGCAGTAAAATATTTCTTTTCAGCCACATCTGCATGGTAGCCACATATCCAGAGCCCATCTAATTCAATTGGAATCAGTCAAAGCCCAGTCAAACTCCATCTAATATTCATCTGGAAGGTTTTTCACTCCTTTGCAATGTCAATTTCCAAATGCTGCATGCTATAGGGTAAGTTATTGCTAGTTTAGAAAACTTAATGCAATTTAATTTAAAAAAAAAAAAAAGGAAAAAATAAAGAAAACCAAAGAAAGGACTGACTTTTTTGTTGATTTAGACAATCTGACAGCGATCACGCCCAAACAGACCCTTGAAGGGCACAGCTGTAAGGTTTGGGCGAGCAGACCGACTGATGCAATGATTTCAGGAGAAGACATTCGCTGCCCACGACGTGCCACTTTTATGTTGCCGAGGCGGAGCTGCGTGTGAATACTCCGCCACAGGCAAGGATCAGGACGACTTGTGTGTGATGAAGAAGACTGTGAAGCATGTGCAGATGGAAGACATGGCCTCACTATTGATTCTACCCTGGGGTTTCCTGCTGTTGTTGTTTATTGGCCCTTGACTTCACTTTTTGTGCTGAGAAGACACCTGCAGAGATCTGACTGCCAGCTGACAGACCGGATTCCTGAACTCACAGCTGGATGACATCCCACCCGTTAAATCCCCGCAGGAGCAAAGGCACGATTTGGAGAAGTGTAAAAAGTGTGCTGTGTTTCCCAGCGGCTGTCTGCGTGACTGGACGCACTACTGCTATGTGTGTGCACGTTTGCTCGTGCTGAATTCATATTGACCGATGAAGTGTGATGGGAGTTAAATGTAAGCAGCCAGGGGGAAGAGTGGATTAATCGAAAAGAGCTGGCAGACAGATTCCTCCACAACTCCAGCGTGTAACAGTCAGACAGCTGCCCGTCAGCCTCTTCCATGCACGTACCGTATTTTCTGGAATATAGGTTGCACCTGAATATACAGTGGGTTGCATTGCCCAATTATTGCCAAAGAATTGGAAAAATCCATATATAGGTTGCACCTGAATATAGGTTGCACCTGAATATAGGTCGCACCTACGTCAAAATGTGGACCGTGTTTAGCTCTGCTGCAAATGTCTCTTCCACAGGAGCGCACAGCAAGGCTTTTAAGAAGATTAACACTTAAAAACAATTATTTGTTTGATAAAAATTATAGCAAATATGTGTCTGAGCTGAACTTTTCTTTAATAAATGAATAATTTTAGCAGGATAAACACCTAAAAATATATATTTGTTAGCTGACATTATTGTAAGAGTGTGTCTCAGTTTAATTTTTGTTAATAAATGATTACAAATCAGCTTATTTTATAAAAAGCCATAAATAGGTCGCACCTGAATATAGGTCGCAGGGCATGCAAAAATGATAAAAAGCTGCGACCTATATTCCGGAAAATACGGTATATCTGGGAATATGTCAATGTGTGTTAACATTCCCTCTACTTCATTCCCAAGCACCGTCTGGATGTAGGGTACAGTATAATTTCAGCTGTAAGGTTATGATGACATTTTTAAATGAATAAATATTTGAAATGCATTTGAAACAATTCCATTAAAGTACTGTGATAACCCAAAGGGAAAAGTCAGAGTTAAATTTTAAACAAGTTTGAGACATAGAGCAAAAAGCTCAGCTTTCATCTTTCTTTTCTCAGAAAGCAGGAAAGTAAATTCCCTCCCTTCTCTCTCTCACACACGGTGCCTTTTAGAGAAGAAACCCATTAAGGCCCAGGACAAATAGCTGATGGGACAGGAAGGACTTAAAAAATTCTGCAGCCATTGTTTCCACTGATGTGCACCACGCTCTCAATTGATCTCCGCTCTTCTGCTGTTCCTCCTCTTCTGCCAGCTTGATGGATCTCCTCACTATGAATCAACTTTAGGAAGACGCCGAAGACCTAAAGATTATAAATAAAAACGCACTAACAACCACGTTGTGTATACTGTACACATGCATGCACGTCAGCCAAAATGAAGCAAGCAGAGAGAGAAATGCACATAGATAAGCTCAAATGTCCTGCACTTCTACATAAATCAGCTTCTATCTATTTATTAATGATGGTCGTGCTTCTGCCCCACAGCTTGACTGTCACTCACTGATGAAGTAATTACTGGAGCACTGCTAGTCTCTCTACTATAGCTACAGGGTTATCTCCAGTATGAGATGAGCTCACTTAAAGTTGGGAATACGGAGTCCCAAAGTGCTAAAACCTCATCTGAGAAGAGTCAAACTCCTTTATCTTCAGTGAAAAGGTTCGGTGAATTGTGAAGTTTCTTGGGGTTGATTTCACCGACTTAATAAGCACAAAGAGAAATGTGAACACATATTTAAGCATTGCACTGAAATAACAGGGCCTTTAGAAATTTCTTACATTTTTACATCATTATCTAACAGCCATAATTGCCTGCTGACAACTTTGACCACATTAAAGACTGCTGTACAAGAATCAGCTCTAATTAATGTTTGGATGATGTGTTCTTGGAACATTTGGCCCCGAGCCTCAAACTGAACACGACAAAGTGAGAAATACAGTGTTTTGTACAAAGTTTTTACAATTTTGGTCTTTTTTAAAGACAAAAAAATCTGATATTTTTCTCGTGGCTTATATAGACAGTTCAGATCTTTTTAAGTGGGGTTCTGTCGAAAGCTTATGAACAAAAAGTAAACTGTGTGTTGGAGAAAGCTTTTTATTTGACTCATCATAGATAGGGACAATTTCAAAGTGGACTTTTATCAGCTTAAAATGATTATATTTTAAAGATAATTATAGCATTTCTTGAAAACACTTCTTTGAGAACCTTTACAGCACCACCTGTTTGACGTTATATAACTGTTCTAGAAGAAATAAAAAGACACTCCAGCTGAAATTGACTCAGGAAGTGCTACAGCTAACGCCAAAATTACACCACACGCGTTGCGGCTCCGCCCCGCTCCGGTCCGACCTCCGCAGCAAATACGCACCCATTATAATCAATGACAGAATTTACACTGGCTCCGCACGGCGGCGGCGAGCTGCGGAGAGCGGACGGCAGTCCGTCAAAATTAGAAATTTTTCTATTTCTGCCGGACGCCGGAGCTGTGCCGGAGTCAACTTTTGAAGATTACGTCGCACCAACAGGAAAAGGAACGAGCACAACTTCCGTATTTACAAAATAAAATCACCACGGGCGGACTTAATCCTAGCTCTATACGGATTTATTTGTACAAAAATGCTGTCAAACTATCATTTATGACTACGCCTACAAACGCAATACAAGAATAAATAAATAAATAAATAAAGTATTTTATTCTGAAATGTAATACATCACTTCCTGTTGCTCAAACCATGTCCTGTCGCTCATTTACGAGAGAAGATCAAGGCAGCAGTCTCTACTGTTGTTCTCCTTCTTCCACCGAATGAATTGTTTTGTTCTGACTTACTTATTTATCACTTGATTTATCGCGCGATCCCGCAAATCCCGCGCATGCGTCTAGGAGCGGCGCATGCAGGCGGACCTGAGCTGAGCGGAGGTAGTGGAAACTGGAGTTTGAGACGCTCAGCTGCGACCTGCGGAGCGGAGCGGACCGTATGTAGTGTGGGGTCACTAATGTGGCTGCTTGTGTTCTTAAATAATCATCATTTAATGTCAATATCTGTATGATTTTAAATTGAAAGAGATTTAAAGCTTTGGGATTTTTTAAAGCCTTTACATAAATTGCTATGGTGTTTTTCCTTTTTTTTTAAAAACAGAGTTGTTCCAAGATGGCAGCAAACCACTTTGTTGTTAACTATCCATCATATGTGGAGAAAACACACATTTATGGAGAGAGCATGCAAACTCCACCCAGAAAGGTACCCCAGCTGGGATTTGATCCAGCAACCTTTTCACTGAGAGGTGGCAGCTCTACCAACTGTGCCACCATGCCCTGGTGTTAGACTAGGACAGACTAAACATTAACTCATCTTGTCACAATTAAACTAACCTGAGGTCATTCAAAGAGCCATCTACAGAAGGTAAGATACTGTTTGTTCATAATATTTCCATGTACCTGCTTGTGTTTCAGTGTACTGCCAGATACAAAGGTGACCTGTGAAGTTCTCCACTCATCCTTCAAGTCACATGTTGTTCACTTCAGCACTTTGACAGTGAAATATTATCAGCCAGCTGATAATTCAACATGGGACTGTTGTAATTATTGTGTCGAGTAATTATTATTTTTCACCAGTAGGTAAAAACTAATCCATCATATTGATAATCTACATAGATTCCTACGGGGGAGCACACATTGACTGAATATTTATATACACTGAGGTTCTGAGTCATTCAGTGAAGAACTGTGGAAAGTAGTGCTACTTGTGTCCTTTTAGGTTTGATTATGTCTTTTTCAGCAGCTCCAGAGAGTTTTACTTTCTTTACAGTGCGTGGCTCATTGATGGCTTCTTTGTATTTGAACTTAGGCTATAACAACAACTGATAGTGTTAAAAAAAATAGAATAACAACTTCAATTCTTGTTGTATTCCACTCTTTTCATTTTGGGTGCAGCACATTTGGAAATTATTTCATGTATTACTCAAGGCTCTCGGTAAATTTAGATTATCAGCGGGGTAAATGAAAGTTCACTTCCTTCGCTCAAGATACAATTTCAAACTGCTGAATTTTACAGCTGAGAGCTCTGAAAGATAACACAGACGCATGTTTCTGCACTTGCCTGGCCTTGGCCAATTGGATTAGTTGAAGCAATGATGAACTGGAAAAGTGAAAGTGTTTCTTTGTGTCGCCCCAACATGTGTTCAGCAGATTAAAAGCCTCATCCACCTCACAGAAATGCAACAAGGCAAAGTAGAACAGGAAAAAGAGAACAACCCTTTTAGGCACTGGCTGTTGCTTTGGAGGCAATACGCCTCCAAAAGGCCACTTGGCTCACAACACATGTAAAACTGTCTGACCACGCTATCATGGAAAGACAATGCACGACAAATGGAAAAAAACGGTTCTGCTCTCAAACACAGGACTTCCATCCACCATGTCGCTCCTGTTCTCTTCCTGCAGGGACCATCAGCCAGCCGGGGTCAAATTCTGTTTAAGTGTTTTCCCAACTCTTAGATGTGCACATGAATAAAACCTTTTATGATTGAATCAAAGGCGAGCGAACGGAGTGCTCTAACTGCACAATGTCAGCCGGTGCCGTATGCTTCATCAAACACGCTGAATATCTGCTGAATATTCAGTTACCGAGTTTATTTTGCCATGCCGTAAAGATGTATTGCGCTAAAAGAATCTTGATGATCTGCAAACCGGAACCCCAAGACTGAAAAGCAACAAGGACATTGTTACAATTGGTATACAGTAAAATATCACAGTTTGAATGGTGTAAAGCTTTATATGACTGTTTTATATAACGCTGTCTCTAACTGCTGGACCTAAACACCAGAGAAAGAATCAGATATAGCACCGACTTCATACGCACACCTACACCATCTCAAAGCCCACACACACACAGGCAGGTTGAGTTTCCTCTACTCACTTTTGCTCCCATCTCTGCTCTTATTCTGCAAATGGAAAATCAAGGAATACATTTGGGAAAAATCATAGGAGGAATTCAAACACAAGATATGAAAATGTTTGACCTCACCCTTTTTTAAAGTATAATACCATACAAATGTAAACATGGAGGAATCTTCTTCACACACAGCGAGTCGTCCCACGTCTGTTCTGGACAGCGCTCTCATGGACATGCTTAAGATTAACGCTGATGAAGGCTGACTGACATCATGAGAAATTAATGTTACATGTTAGCCATAGTGCTCTCAAAGTGGAGGATTTTAGATCTTTAACTTCTCCTTTGGGATGTGCATGGTCGGTTGACAGTTGTGTGTCTGTGCACGTGGGAGGACTGTGACGGTAAACGTCTCAGGAATGTCTCTGCTTATTCTTGAAACATAACACGTTATGAGAGCACAATGTTATGAGTGTGTTTTGAGGAAAATGCATGGATTCATTACTCACACTGGCAAGATTTATGTACATAATCTCTACAGATTAATTAGTGCATATAAGCATTTCCACCTTTGGATAATCTCCTAACTTTCTTCTCATTATATGCCAGGTCTTTAATTAGCCAAGATTCTTTCTGTTCTATTCTTTTCTATTTATACAGCTAGAACTTTTAAAAATATTTTTCTTAATGCAGCGTCAGCCAGCACACCCCAAACTGTTAAATATAAATGCTAACCAAGTGCTTTATGTCTGGACAGTTTTTCATTTATTTATTATTATTTAAACAGACTTCATCCCAAAGGAATACTGTAGGTTTTTATCTTGAGCAACTTATATCCAGAACCTAATTACTTTTTTAGCCAAAGTGCCCAACATCAGCATTCAGCAGTTGAGATCTGAGGGTTGACTTCTTTGTTCTTCCTGCTAATTAGTATGTGTATATGTATATACATATAATGGGATGAAAAAAACTGGTGTAGTAAAAAAAAAACATTTTCAGGAAAAGCAGAGGTCTCAAAATGCACATATCCATTTCCCTGACAACTACAGAAAACTTTAACATTCACACAACAACTATTCTCATTAGTTGTAATGAAAAAGTAGTTTGGGCATTTCATGTTGGGTTTCGTGTTTGCAGACACAGACAGACAGACAGACAGACAGACAGACAGACAGACAGACAGACAGACAGACAGACGGACAGACGGACAGACGGATAGACGGATAGACGGATAGACAGATAGATAGATAGATAGATAGATAGATAGATAGATAGATAGATAGATAGATAGATAGATAGATAGATAGATAGATAGATAGATAGATAGATAGATAGATAGATAGATAGATAGATAGATAGATAGATAGATAGATAGATAGATAGATAGATAGATAGATAGATAGATAGATAGATAGATAGATAGATAGATAGATAGATAGATAGATAGATAGATAGATAGATAGATAGATAGATAGATAGATAGATACATAGATAGATAGATAGATAGATAGATAGATAGATAGATAGATAGATAGATAGATAGATAGATAGATAGATAGATAGATAGATAGATAGATAGATAGATAGATAGATAGATAGATAGATAGATAGATAGATAGATAGATAGATAGATAGATAGATAGATA
>JBBPBX010035640.1:0-20000 GCA_038048925.1 Garcialebias charrua
TTACGGTCACTGACCTCTAAGGGCTCTCTTTTCTTGAGGGAGCCCTCTCTCTCCCTTTGTTTTTCAGTTCTACCTGGCTGCCACAGGTGAAAAGTGTTTGAGCTCATCAGCCATCCCATTAAGAGCTTCATGCCAGAGATGTCAGGTCCCCTTTTGTCTGGGCCTTGATCTGCTGTGATCTTGTCTGTGTGGTTTGTTAAAACTTAACTGATCTTGTTGTGAGCATTTTTGGTATAGTTTGTGAGTGCCTAACTAATGTTGTTTTTTTATCTGTTCACAGGGGAAGCTGGTAGGGATTCTCTACCATTTCTGTTCCAACCTGTTTTCTCCTGTTTTGTGGATACCTAGGGAGCTTAGCCTTTGTATTTTAAGTTTACTTCTAGCTAGTTATATATTTTCTTTATAGTTAGAAGGGGGTGTTTTGTTTGTTGTTTTGGCCTTGGAGACCCTGAAGCTTAAAGTGTCCCTGTGTTTTTCTGTGTGGTTTTTCTCTTTTCTACTTTGTAAAATAAAAATGTTCTTTTATTGACATCAACTGAGTTTTTTTTATGTTACACCTAGTGCTGTAGGAGGCGGTGAAGAGACGACACAGGAGACGGGATGTAGATCTTCACTTTTAATCAACTCCTACTAAAACTGGCGGGAAACCACCCAACACCGCCTTATATACCAACCCTCTCACCATACAACATCCGGTCCTCTGGACCTTTCACAATAAAAGCATCCTGTAACACATTCGGTCCACTGGGTGTGAGTAGAGCCCCCTAGTGGTCCACCACACACGCCCCCCCAGAACACCCAGTAAGGTCCATCACTAGTCCCGCATTTTAGGTTTGATTAAACGACCAGAACGGCTGAACCTGGGCCCTGCAGAACCAGTCTGATGAAGCGGAGGGCTACGAGGAGGGCCTGCAGAAGATTCGGGCTCCAATGGACGTTGAGAGTCTCTGGCAGGGGGACAGCAGTCCGTTAACAATGTGGATGGAGGTCTGCCCCTGCGAGGAGCCTGGGCCGTAACAACCTGATCATCTGACATAACATGAGCTGGTTTAAGCCTATCGATACAGACAGTCTCAGTACGACCCCCTAAATCTAAAAGGAAATGTTTTGGACCTGGTTGAAGAACCCGAAACGGTCCATCATACAAAGGCTGTAGTGGTGTCCTGTGTGCATTGTGTTTGACAAAAACAAATTTAGAGGACTCCAGACTCTTAGGGACAAATGACTGCGGTAAACAATGGTGTACCGGGCCAGGGACACGAAAAGGGGCCTCCTGAGGTGAAAAATGGAGCAACGGTGGAGCAAACTGTGGTGAGGGTACCTCAGGTAAAAACTCACCGGGGACGCGCACAGGTTGACCGAAAACCAGTTCAGCCGGGGAAGAGCTCAGGTCCTCTTTGGTTGCGGTACGTAAACCCAACAAAACCCAGGGAAGACGGTCAATCCAGTTGTCACCGGTCAATGCAGCACGCAGTGCAGCTTTCAATGATCTGTGAAACCGTTCACACAAACCATTAGCTTGGGGGTTGTAAGCGGTGGTCCTGTGAACGTTAGTCCCCAGACCCTTGGCCATGGTAGACCAAAGTTCAGAAACAAACTGCGGGCCCCGGTCTGATGTAATGTCTGAAGGGGGGCCAAAACGCGCCACCCAGGTAGACAAAAATGCCCGGGCCACCACTGCAGATGTCGTGGATGTCAAAGGAACCACCTCAGGCCACCTGGTGGTCCGGTCTATCATAGTCAGCAGATGAGTAAAACCTTGTGATGGAGGCAGAGGGCCCACCAGGTCTACGTGCACATGATCAAACCGCCGACCTGGGATGGAGAAGGGTTCCAAAGGTGCTTTGGTGTGCCTGTTAACCTTAGCGCGCTGGCATGGGACACACGCTGCTGCCCACTCCTTAACTGCTTTACGCAGACCGGGCCAAACAAACTTTGAACTGACCAGTTTCACCGAGGCTCTAACACCTGGATGAGAAAGGGAATGTAAGGAGTCAAAAACGCGGCGTCGCCATGAAACTGGAACCAGGGGGCGGGGCCTGCCAGTAGAAACATCACAGAGCAGGAGGGGACCTCCGTCATTCACCTGCCGTTCCTCCAACTCGAGGCCCGTGGGCCCGGACTGGAGCTCGAGTATTTCTGCGTCGCTACGTTGGTCCGCAGCCATAGCAGAAAAATCGATGCCAACGTATACGGGAGAGATCAGCACCCGGGAGAGACAGTCGGCCACCACGTTGGATTTTCCAGCCACATGCTGAATGTCTGTAGTAAATTCAGACACCGCTGCGAGGTGGCGTTGCTGGCGAGCAGACCAGGGGTCAGAAATTTTTGACATCGCAAACACCAAGGGTTTGTGGTCAACATATGCAGTGAACCGGCGGCCCTCCAGGAAAAACCTGAAATGGCGTGTGGCCAGGTAAAGCGCCAGCAACTCTCTGTCAAAAACACTGTATTTAAGCTCGTTGTCCCGCAGCGTACGGCTGAAAAATGCAAGCGGCTGCCAAACCCCGGAAACCTGCTGTTCTAACACAGCCCCCACCGCAACATCAGATGCGTCGGTTGTTAAAGCTATTTGCGCCGCTGGGGATGGATGGGCCAAAAGGGCAGCAGTGGCCAGTGCAGCTTTAGCATCACCAAATGCCTGTAGGCGTTCTGGTGTCCAGTCCACGCTGTCGTTGGGCTTTTTCTTTTTCAGCGCTCCATAGAGCGGACGCAGCAGTTGTGCTGCCCTGGGGAGGAAACGGTTATAGAAGTTAACCATTCCCAAAAATTCTTGTAGCGCTTTAACAGACTGGGGCTGTGGGAAATCTGACACCGCCTGCACTTTGTTTGGTAACGGGACGGCACCACTTGCAGAAATGCGGTGGCCCAAAAAGTCAATGACTGGCAGCCCAAACTGGCATTTCGCTGTATTTACAATCAGGCCATGTGCTGCCAGGCGCTGAAAAACCTCACGGAGGTGGGACAAGTGCTGCTCAGCCGAGCTGCTAGCCACCAGGACGTCATCCAGGTACACAAATACGAAGGACAGACCCCTTAGGACTGAATCCATCAACCGCTGAAATGTTTGTGCTGCACCTTTAAGACCAAAAGGCATGCGCAAAAACTCAAACAGGCCGAAAGGCGTGATAACAGCGGTCTTAGGGACATCCTCCACATGCACAGGAACCTGGTGGTACCCCCGTACTAAATCTACTTTAGAAAAAATGGAGGTCCCAGCCAGGTGCACTGAAAAATCCTGGATGTGGGGGATGGGATAACGATCGTTCTCTGTGATGTTATTAAGGCGGCGGAAATCCCCACATGGACGCCATTTGCCATCTGCCTTGGGCACCATGTGGAGGGGGGAGGCCCACGGACTGTTTGAGCGTTGCACGATGCCTAAACGCTCCATGTTAGCAAACTCTTCCTGTGCTATTGCTAGCTTAGTAGCATCAAGGCGGCGTGCACGTGCGAACACCGGGGGGCCCGTTGTGGGAATATAATGTTCGACCCCATGTTTTGTGTTTGTGTTTGCAAAATCAGGAACAGTCAGCGAGGGGAATTCAGACAATAAACGCTGAAACACATTACCCGAAGCTAAAAAGTTAGCATGCATTAAAGGCCCAGCTCCTCGCGTCTCACAAGGCAGTGACGAAAAAGACACAGCGTCGATCAAACGTCTGTTAGCTAAATCAACCAGGAGCCCGTGAGCACAAAGAAAATCAGCCCCTAAAATAGGGACTGAGCTAGCAGCTACCACAAAGTTCCACTGGAAGTCCCGTTCATGGAAACGAACAGTCACCAACCTTTCGCCAAACGTCTTGATGGGATAGCCGTTAGCCGCGGTTAGCTGCGGCCCGCAGCCTTCTGCTAACCTGTCGGAGCCAGTCGGGGGAACGAGGCTCTTCTGCGAGCCGGAGTCCACCAGGAACCGCCTCCCCGACCTCGAGTCTTCAATGAAAAGCAGCCTTTCCTTGTCGCCAACGGCCGCGACTGCTAGCGGCTGCTGGCGTTCTCGTTTCCCTGCGGCTTGAAACTGCACGGTGGGACGCACCGTCGTGCTTTGGCGCCAAAACGCTGGTGGTAGAAACAAAAGGCGGCTCCTGACCGCCTGCGGGTAGCGACTCCTGCTACGACCGCTGGCTCGTCCGGCGCTGAGGGCGATGCTCGAAGCTGAGGTGCTGCTGGAGATCCGGGGACCGCCGCCTGGACCGCGAAAGTTCTCGCAGCCAGCAGGATGCGGGCGGCTTCGCGGGCCAGCGAGCGGTAATCCTTCTGCTGCAGAAACGAGGAGTTGGCCAGGGCTGTGCGCACTGGGGCCGGGAGCCGGCGGAGGAAGAGGTGGAGAATGTTTCTCTGTCTGCTGATCCCCTCAAAGACAACATGCCTTCCATGAGCTCGAGAGCTGTGCCGTCGCCCAAATCGGAGAGGGAAAACAGTTTCTCGGCACGCTCCGCGTCTGAGAGTGTGTAACGCTGCAGAAGGAGCTGCTTGAGGGCGTCGTATTTTCCTTGTGCAGGAGGGTCCTCGAGCAGGCTCATTACCCGCTGGGTGGACAATGGGTCCAGTGAAGCGACCACATGGTGGTATTTGGTGTCGTCTGCAGAGATCCCGCGAAGAGCGAACTGTGATTCGATGTGGGCGAACCACGACTGAGGTGCGTGCAGCCAGAAGTCCGGGATTTTAACGGCCACCGCAAAAGCGAGCGGGGCCGCCGGTGGAGGTTCCACAACCGCGGACAGCTGAAGAGAGCTGGCTTGACCTTCAGATGTCGTCATTTCAATTCACAAGGGTCACCAGTGTAGGAGGCGGTGAAGAGACGACACAGGAGACGGGATGTAGATCTTCACTTTTAATCAACTCCTACTAAAACTGGCGGGAAACCACCCAACACCGCCTTATATACCAACCCTCTCACCATACAACATCCGGTCCTCTGGACCTTTCACAATAAAAGCATCCTGTAACACATTTGTTCCACTGGGTGTGAGTAGAGCCCCCTAGTGGTCCACCACAGTGCCATATTTTTACCTGATTAACCTCAGGGTGAGGTTGTAACATAAGTGGGGGCTCGTGTCCGGGATAATTTATTGATTTGTGAAAATGGCACAGTTTAGTTTGAAGGAATTTTTAAGTAATCCTACTGTACAACAGTTTGATGTCTGTAGAAAAGATGATTTATATGAACTTGCTTCATACTTGGGTATCCATGTGTCTAAGTCTTTGCTCAAAAGTGATCTAAAATCTCTTGTTTTTAGTAGTTTGGTCGAGAAAGGAGTGCTGTCACTGGAAGTGGATAAAAAGGATGCCACCTCATCTTTTGAAGCTGCTGATCAGCCTGCAGTTTGTGCTGATGATGGCATGGGGACACCTGCTGCTGCAAAACCAGAGGGAGGTAAACCACCACAGTCTCTCCCACGGTTTGAGCCTTTGTCTGCTGAGTCCACAGTTCCTAGTGGAGGAGCTCGTTTAAAGGTGCGTCTGGCTCGACTTGAACTGGAAGCCAGAGAGAGGGAACGTAAGGATGACCTGGAGTTCAAGCTTAAATGCCGACAAATCGAAGCTGAAACTGCTATTAAAATACGTCAGTTGGAGTTGCAGGCTCATAAACTGACCACAGTTCACACTACAGATGGAGATGAAGCCAAGGTCAGGATTTCACCAGGTAAACCTTCTGTACCACCTTCTACTTTTGACATCAGCAAGAATATAAGAGAGAGCGATTTATTTATTAACATTGCACCGTAATACAATGTGATTATGTAGCACAGTCGTCCGGAAGAGGGAAGAGTATGCAAGCTGCAGCATTTCCAAACACATTACATGTTCTTCTGCGCGGCCGCGCTCATCCGTCTCCGGATGAAGGTCAAACAGATATGGAAAAAGGAAAAACACAATAGGTATCATTTGTGATATTCAAAAAAAGAATCTATCAAAGATTGCCTTAAGACACTCTATGATAAAGTCCCAAAAACTCTATCAGCAATAAGCACAGCCAGACAAGACATTGTTGCAGATTTGACGACATGCAAGGAGATCAAAGAGTCTGTGAGCAGCACTTCAGATAACACAGTTCAGCAGATGTTAAGCTCGGCGCCTCTGAGCACACTCCCAGGGACCTCTGGGGAGGGAGGGGGAGGGGGTCAGCAGTGTCTCTCAGCTTCACTCCAGGAGAATAGTTCCCAACAGCCTTCTTCTTTTCCAAGGTCGCGCAGAAACTAGATTAGATAGTTCTTTTGTTTATCTTCAATCCAGGCCACAGTGTTCTTTTTGACTGCAGCCTTCCAGAGTCCAGGTGCTGTTCAGGTCCAAAATCGCCGAATCAAATGAGTTTCCGAGGCTACAAACCTCCATCCGTGCCCTGATTAATGCCGGGCGGCTGTAAACGAGTTCCAAAGCGCACCGCAGGTCCACGGTGGTCTACCGCTCCCATTGTGCGGTTCAGCTCGTACAACAGCTGGGTTGAGGAGCTCACAGCCCGGATCAGAGACTCTTGCTGATCAGGAAGTTTGGCCAGTGCGCCGATAGCTGCCGAAATCTTCCTGAACTTCCAGTAACAGACAGCTCCGCTCACGCCAAAAAACAGAGCAGCTGCTACTAATATCCCAATAATCCACAAATCTTCCACGTCTTCGACAGACAAGACGGTCAAACACATGGGTTGCCACTGTCCCCAGGAGTCCATCATGTATCCGACAGCGTGCGTGTCAGAGGGGCAGGCCGCTTCTCCTGGCCCGGTCCGCTTCGTGGAAAAAATCTTATCCATAGATGAAACAGCCCAATTTATTAACTCCATCGCAAATTGGTTCGAGTGAGCGCTGAAGAGTCACGGACGAGACAAAAAGCAAGCAGGGAGGAGGAAAACTTAGGGAGGGAAGGAGCAAAAAGATATGCGACTTGCTTTGTCGAGAGCCGAAAGCTCTCGGCTCCATATTGCCTTGGTTCCACCATTCAGAGAGACAGAAGTGGAGGCATATTTTAATGCATTTGAGCGTATTGCGGTTGCCCTTCAGTGGCCCACAGAAGTTTGGCCCCTTTTGTTGCAGTGCAAACTGACTGGTAAGGCACAGGAAGTATGTTCAGCACTCACAATTGAAGACAGTCTTGTGTATGACAAAGTTAAAGCTGCCATACTCAGGGCATATGAGCTAGTGCCTGAGGCATACAGACAACGGTTCAGAGCCTTAAGAAAAACCAGTGCACAAACATTTGTTGAATTTGCAAGAGAAAAAGCAATGTTATTTGACAGATGGTGCCAGGCAACCAAAGCCACTGATTTTTCCTCACTACGTGAGTTGGTACTGTTGGAAGAGTTCAAAAACTGCCTTCCTGATCGTACAGTCTTGTACTTGAATGAGCAAAAAGCTACCACCTTACAAGAGGGAGCTATCTTAGCTGAAGAATTTGCCCTTACTCACAAAAATGTTTTTTGTAAATCTGATCAACCCCCTCGGGATAAAATGGGGAAAGATGTGCTACAGTCTCAGGTTAAGAACACTTCAAGCTCCAAATCTGAGAGACAATGTTTTTACTGTCATAAAATGGGGCATATTGTTTCTGACTGTTTGGCCCTTAAACGTAAACAGGCACCCCAACCACCAAAACCAGCTAAAGGGGTTGGCCTGGTCAAGACGCCGAGATCTTCCCCACATCTATCTGAAGCTGATGACTGTTTTAAGCCCTTCATTTTTGATGGTCTTATCTCTCTAACAGGACTTCCTAAGGATGAGAAACCTGTGAGGATACTGAGGGACACTGGTGGTTCTCAGTCGTTCATCCTGTCCAGTTTTCTGCCATTTAATGCTGACTCCTCCTGTAATGCAAGTACAATAGTACAAGGAATTGGAATGACGTATGTACCAGTACCTTTACATTATGTTCACATAAAGTCCAAGTTGGCCTCTGGATGCTTCAAAGTTGCGGTGAGAAGCTCATTCCCTGTTCAAGGGGTTGAATTTATAATGGGGAATGATCTAGCAGGAGACAAGGTACTTCCTAATCCTGAGGTGGTGGATAATCCCAGTTGCATGATGGGTGAAGATGTGGTGTTGAAGTCCCATCCTGATGTGTTTTCTGTCAGTGTTCTTACCAGGTCCCAAGCTCGTAAGCTGAAGGAAGTGAATTTGGATGACTCTGTTCTTGGCTCTGCTTTGATGGAGGACAAGTTACCAGCAGAGGTCCTTTCAGGAACGGCACCCCTCAAGGAGGACTTTACCCCAAGATCAGAGGTTTTTCTCCCATTATCAATAACGCATGAGAGTTTGAGCCAGGCTCAGAAAAGTGATGAAACACTCACTAAATGCTTTGGAGGTGTGTGTGATTCAATAAAGAGTAATAAAACTCATACGTTTTATGTTGAGAATGGATTACTCATGAGAAAATGGATTTCAAGGCCTGCCTTGCAACAGAAAGGTAGTGAAGAGGATTGGGGAGTAGTGCATCAAATTGTCATTCCTCAAGTTTATCGTGAACAAATACTGCAGCTAGCACATGACCACTCATGGTCTGGTCACTTGGGAATCACTAAAACCCATGACCGTGTTCTACAGCATTTCTTTTGGCCAGGCCTCAAGAAAGATGTTGCCAGGTTCTGTAGGACATGTAAAGTTTGCCAAATAGTGGGTAAACCTAATCAAAGGGTTCCACCGGTTCCCCTTAAACCCATCCCTGCAGTTGGTGAACCTTTCGAGCGTGTTCTGGTGGACTGTGTGGGTCCTCTGGCCAGAACAAAGGCTGGTAATCAGTTTCTCTTAACTATCATGTGTGCTGCCACTCGCTTCCCTGAAGCTATTCCATTAAGGAGAATCACAGCACCTACCATAACAAAAGCTCTTTTGAAGTTTTTTGCAACTTTTGGTCTGCCTAAAGTTATACAGACTGATCAAGGCAGTAATTTTTAGTCCAAACTTTTCCAGCAAACTTTCCAGTCTTTTGGTGTTAAACACATTACTTCTAGTCCTTATCACCCTCAGTCACAAGGCGCACTTGCGAGATGGCACCAGACTATTAAGGCCATGATGCGAAAGTCAACGAAAACTTGTTTTATTGTTGTAGCACTTTGAGATTTTTATGAATGAAAAGTGCGGTATAAATTGAATTTATTATTATTATTATTAAGTATTGTCTTGAGACGGGAAAAAACTGGGATGAAGGACTTCCTTTCTTGCCGTTTGCAGCCTGAGAAGCAAAGCAGGAATCTCTTGGTTTCAGCCCTGCTGAATTATCTAAAAAAGCTAAGTCTGGTCCTCTGGACATTCAAAAAAACAAAACAAAACAAAGCAAAAAAATTGTAGAAACGTTTCGTCTTTCGTCCGAAAGACTTCCTCAGTCTGAGGTGCTGGGTTCAGCTCAGTCTTATAAATAGCACCCTCTCACAGTGTTACACAACCAGTTGGCTGATGACAGCCTGAAACCAGCTGCTCACATGATCAAGGAGGACCATCAGCCTAACAATGGATCGTTAGCACCCTGATGGTTGTTTGCTATTCACAGAGGGCTGAGTGATACCAGCAATCACAGCATTGTAGGAGGGGGACAGTTGAACCCGGAGGCCTCCACCCCTGTTTAATGATGGGCGGTTTCTTTTCACAAAGATGGCCTCCTTTACTCCTCTCTCAAACCATCGTTCCTCTCTATCAAGGATGTGAACATCTTCATCCCTGAAAGAGTGACCGCTGGCCTGGAGATGAGTGTAGACTGCAGAGTCCTGACCTGATGATGTTGATCTTCTGTGCTGGGCCATCCTTTTGGCCAGTGGCTGTTTAGTTTCCCCGATATAAGACTGATCACAGCCCTCCTGACACTGAACAGCATACACAATATTACTCTGTTTGTGCCGGGGGACTGGATCTTTGGGATGAACCAGTCTTTGCCGTAATGTATTTTGGGGTTTAAAAGCCACTGGGACGTTGTGTTTAGAAAATAAACGTCTCAATGTCTCTGAAACCCCTGCAACATATGGAATGGCCACTGGTCTGGGTCTGGGTTCCTTCTTTTCACCTGATGGTTGGCTGGAGTCCTGTTTGGGTTTCTTCTCTGCTTTCAGGAAGGCCCAGTTAGGATATCCACATTTCTCTAGAGCCTGTTTTGTGTGTGATTTCTCCTTCTGTCTGGCTGCTGAGTTAGTGGGGACGCTGTCTGCTCTGTGATACAGAGTCCTGATGACTCCTAACTTGTGCTCCAGAGGGTGATGGGAGTCAAACTGTAAATACTGGTCTGTGTGGGTGGGTTTGCGGTACACCTCAGTTTGCAAATTTCCTCTATCAGAAACTGAGACCTCACAGTCCAAGAAAGCCAACCTGCCATTTTTTACATCTTCTCGTGTGAACTTGATATATTTATCCACAGAGTTGATGTGATCAGTGAAATGTTGGACTTCCTGAGATTTAATTTTAACCCAGGTGTCGTCAACATACCTGAACCAATGACTTGGTGGTCTCCCTGAAAAGGACGTCAAAGCTCTCTTTTCTACCTCCTCCATGTACAGGTTGGCAACAATAGGAGAAACTGGAGACCCCATAGCACACCCATGTTTCTGCCTATAATATTGCTCCCCATATGTGAAGTAGGTTGAGTAGGTTGACTGCAGGCACAGTTTCAAGAGTTGACACAGTTGCTCTGTGTGCTCTGCTGAATTAGTTTTTGGACATGGTGTAAGACAGGGGTGTCAAGTCAAATACACCAAGGGCCACAAAAAAATAATTGCTACAAGCCAAGGGCCGGACTGGTTCAATGTTTATTATAAGGGGATGATATAATAATTTTTTTCTTCTTTCTGCACTCTTTTCATTGTGTTTTCTTTTTGATTAATTTGTTTTATTTTGTCTCTTGAATTAATAAATGAATTAAATACAATGTTAAATAGCTTTACATCTGCTAAGTTCTTGGCATAAATCAACACAGACATGTTCCTGCTTTTAGTATTTTACATTGTTTTATAATGCAGCCGTTTAGGTTTTGTTTTCTCTTTTAAATGAATTAATAAATTAATTAAATACAATGTTAAATAGCTTTACATCTGCTAAGTTCTTGGCATAAATCAACACAGACATGTTCCTGATTTTAGTATTTTACATTGTTTTATAATGTAGCTGTTTATGTTTTGTGTTTTTAATACAGTTTTCTTATGGTTTTTAATTAATATGCTTTTTTATGATTGTTTACTGTTGGCTGCAAGTATCAAGCTGCAAAATCCTTCATTATCTACAGCTGATAGCTGTTGGTCATTAATTATGATAAAGTTTAGCAACTTATCGGTGAACATTCTAGCTCTGGGGCTTCAGCGGTGTGTTTTTATTGTTCAATCCGGTCAGCCGCTCTCCGCCTGTCCCATCATATGAGACGGTCAGACAGCGGGTAGGACTAGACGCGGCTGGCCGCTGTCGGTCTCCCTGTTTCGGTTCAGCGAGTGGCGTCCCACTCGAATGTCCAACGTAAAACTAACCTGACCTAACCTGTGGCGCTATGGCTCTGCAGACGTTGCTGTCTTGCGGTGTTTAGTGTAAAATACTTCCACACAGAGGACATGTTACGATAAAAAGTTGGTTAGCTGTTAGCTACAGTGCTACTCACTCACACACGCTGGAGCTGGCCAAGTAACTGGATTTCCTGAATGTGAAGTGAGGCGGGTCTTCTTCTTCTGGGTTCGAGACACAATGGATTGGCCCCACCCCTGCTACCGTTGCATTGTGGGGAATGTAGTTTTGGTGCGCGCAAAACACCAGCGGGCGGCTGTGGCCTGCGGGCCGTTTCTAATAGTAATTAAATATCATTCAGGGGGCCATAAATATTTAATTCGCGGGCCGGATCTGGCCCGCAGGCCAGGACTCTGACATATGTGGTGTAAGAGGACCACTGAAGGTTCTGAAAGAACAACTCCTGTCAGCTGACTCACAGCCACAATCTAATGTGCTTGAGTTTGTCACCCAGTGTCGTGAACGTCTTTACCATGCTTGTTCGATAGCAAGAAAGTCTTTGGCTGCTGCCCAAGGGAAAATGAAAAAGCTATATGACAAAGACTGTACAACGGTCATTCGAACCAGGTGACAAAGTACTCATGCTGGTGCCCACACCTGGACCATCTCTTGCAGCACACTTTGCAGGCCCATACGTAGTCAAAAGAAAAGTCAGTGACACAGACTACATTATTCATACCCCTGATAGGAGGCGCCAAACGCGTCTGTGTCACATCAATATGTTAAAGTTGTTTCACTCCAGAGAAGATGAACGCAAGGACTCATCGTGTGAGAACTCTCCCAAAACTGCATCCATCTCTCTTGTGTCTGGAGATGTCCACCCTGATGGTTTGAAAAAGTGTGATGAAGACCACTGTGGTAAACTCTCAAACTCTGTCATTCTTGACTCTTTGGATACATATCTGTCCTATCTTCCCAGGGGTGAGAAGGAGGATGTGGAAGGCCTGATCCAGTTGTACCCTATGCTTTTTGGAGACGTGCCCTATAGGACCTCGGTATTGGAGCATGACATTGACATGGGCAACGTATCCCCCATTAAACAGCATGCATACCGTTGTTCCCCAGCCAAGAGGGAAATGATGGACAAAGAGGTTCAGTACTTATTGGAAAATGGTTTGGCTAAACAAAGTCAGAGCTCCTTGAACTCTCCATGCCTTTTGACACCAAAGCCTGATAGTTCTCAACATTTGTGTACAGATTTTAGAAGAGTAAATGCAGTTACAGTCCCTGACTCTCATCCATTACCTCGTATGGAAGACTGCATAGACAGCATTGATGCAGCCACCTATATAACAAAGTTGGATCTACTGAAGGGCTACTGGCAAGTTCCCCTAACTGCCACAGCTTCTGAAATTTCAGCTTTGTCACTCCCGACGACTTCCTACAATATACAGTAATGGCATTTGGAATGCGAAATGCACCAGCTACTTTTCAGCGACTGATTAATACTGTTTTAAAAGGAATTAAGAACTGTAATGTCTACTTGGACGACATTGTAATCTATTCCTCATCATGGACTGATCATCTTAACACTTTGAAAACTGCGTTTTCTCGTTTAGCTCAAGCCTCCCTCACCTTGAATCTGAAAAAATGTGAGTTTGCCAAAGCGGTGGTGACCTACCTTGGAAAGGAAGTGGGCCATGGCCAGGTACGCCCGGTAAACGCAAAGGTGGAGGCTATCCTAAACTACCCAAAACCCACCACAAGACGTGAGCTCCGGCGGTTCTTGGGTTTAGTTGGCTATTACCGGTGTTTCTGTTCTGGCAAACTACCTGGCTGCTGCTCCTCCCTGTCACTCCTCTCTGCTGCTCAGTGAGGAGGCCCAGGTGGGACCAATTAGCAATCAAAGCAAGCAGGTATTTCTGGAGGTGACAGATCTGTCACTCTTGTTTTGGACTGAGATTGCAGAACCAGGGTAAGCAGTGAAGCTCACCTGGAATTGTATCTGTGCAAACAGCCTACTGCAACCTATGAAGGACAGCCGCTAACTGAAGCTAACTGCAGATAACTAACTGCCTGCCTAACTACCAAAAAGAACCCATAAACCTTCAATAAATGTGGATCAACAAAAATCAAGGCTATTCAATGAGTGAAATCCTGTTTATAACTTCGATGTAGAGGCTATCCTTTTCAAGTGGGGAATGCACAAGATAAAAACCTAAAGAACTTGACAGTTTCTGCTAGAACTTTTCAATGGTAGTGGCTCCTCTGACGAATCTGTGTAGTCCAAAGAAACCGTTCATGTGGACTACAGAATGTCAACATGCATTTGACTGTGCAAAGTCCATTCTATGCAGTGCTCCTGTATTAGCAGCTCCTGACTTCAGCAAGGCCTTCAAGCTGGAGGTAGATGCGAGCGCTACTGGGACTGGAGCAATGCTACTCCAAGATGGACCAGATGACATCAGTCACCCAGTTTCCTACTACTCAGTTAAGTTCAAGCCTCATCAATTGAATTACTCTACAATAGAGAAAGAAGCCTTGGCCATGCTATTAGCTTTGTAACATTTTGAAGTTTATGCCAGTTCACCAAGTTCTGTTATAGTCTATACAGACCATAACCCATTAGTCTTCCTGAACCGCATGTACAATCACAACCAGCAGCTAATGCGGTGGGCTTTGCTGGCCCAAGAATATAACCTAGATATCAGACATAAAAAAGGGGTTGAAAATGTGATAGCTGATGTACTTTCCAGGATATAGTGCTGTAGTACAAAGATGTAAGTTCAAGTGTTGTCCTTATTTGATGTAGGATTTTATGGGGGAGGGTGTTACGGTCACTGACCTCTAGGGGCTCTCTTTTCTTGAGGGAGCCCTATCTCTCTCTTTGTTTTTCAGTTCTACTTGGTTGCCACAGGTGAAAAGTGTTTGAGCTCATCAGCCACCCCATAAAGAGCTTCATGCCAGAGATGTCAGGCCCCCTTTTGACTGGGCCTTGATCTGCTGTGATCTTGTCTGTGTGGTTTGTTAAAACTTAACTGATCTTGCTGTGAGCATTTTTGGTATAGTTTGTGAGTGCCTAACTGAAGTTTTTTTTTAATCTGTTCACAAGGGAAGCTGGTAGGTGTTCTCTGCCATTTCTGTTCCAACCTGTTTTCTCCTGTTTTGTGGATAGCTAGGGAGCTTAGCCTTTGTATTTTAAGTTTACTTCTAGCTAGTTATATATTTTCTTTATAGTTAGAAGGGGGTGTTTTGTTTGTTGTTTTGGCCTTGGAGACCCTGAAGCTTAAAGCTTCCCTGTGTTTTTCTGATTGTTTTTTCTCTTTTCTACTTTGTAAAATAAACATGTTCTTTTATTGACATCAACTGTTAGTTTTTTTTATGTTACACTCAGTGCCATATTTTTTACCTGATTAGCCTCAGGGTGAGGTTGTAACACATATATATATACCTGGTGGTGAGTTGGCTCCGATGGTGGGGGAGGATGCCGGTCAGACCTGGCAGACCCAAACGTATCGTGAGGGTCTGCTGGGAACGTCTGGCAGAGTCTCCCGTAAGACGGAGCTTTAACTCCCACCTCCGGGAGAGCTTTGAACACGTTCCGAGGGAGGCGGGGGACATGGAGTCCGAGTGGGCCGTGTTCCGCGCCTCTATTGTCGAGGCAGCTTATCGGAGCTGTGGCCGCAAGGTTGTTGGTGCCTGTCGAGGTGGCAACCCTCGAACCCGGTGGTGGACACCGGCAGTGAGGGATGCTGTCAGGCTGAAGAAGGAGTCCTATTGGGCCTTTTTGGCTTGTGGGACCCCGGAAGCAGCTGATAGGTACCGGCAGTCCAAGCGGCATGCGGCTCGGGTGGTTGCTGAGGCAAAAACTCGGGCGTGGGAGGAGTTCGGAGAGGCCATGGAGAATGACTTCCGTACGGCTTCGAGGCGATTCTGGTCCACCATCCGGCGTCTCAGGGGGGGAAAGAGGTACGAGACCAACACCATTTATGGTGGAGGTGGCGTGCTGCTGACCTCAACTCGGGATGTTGTGAGTCGGTGGGCGGAATACTTCGAAGACCTCCTCAATCCTACTGGCACGTCTTCCACTGAGGAAGCAGAGCCTGGGGACTTTGGGTCGGGTTCTCTGATCTCTGGTGCTGAGGTCGCCGAGGTGGTTAAAAAGCTCCGCGGTGGCAAGGCTCCGGGGGTGGATGAGATTCGCCCGGAGTTCCTTAGGGCTCTGGATGTTGTAGGGTTGTGTTGGCTTACGCGACTCTGCAATATCGCGTGGACATCTGGGGCAGTTCCCTTGGATTGGCAGACTGGGGTGGTGGTTCCCCTATTTAAAAAGGGGGACCGTAGGGTGTGTTCCAACTATAGGGGGATCACACTCTTAAGCCTCCCTGGTAAGGTCTATTCAGGGGTTCTGGAGAGGAGGGTCCGTCGGATAGTCGAACCTCGGATTCAGGAGGAGCAGTGTGGTTTTCGTCCTGGTCGTGGAACACTGGACCAGCTCTACACCCTCAGCAGGGTCCTGGAGGGTGCGTGGGAGTTTGCCCAACCAGTTTACATGTGCTTTGTGGACTTGGAGAAGGCATTCGACCGCGTCCCTCGGGGGGTTCTGTGGGGGGTACTCCGGGAGTATGGGGTACCAGGCCCTTTGATAAGGGCTGTTAGGTCCCTGTACGACCGGTGTCAGAGCTTGGTCCGCATTGCCGGCAGTAAGTCAGGCTCGTTTCCGGTGAGAGTTGGACTCCGCCAAGGTTGCCCTTTGTCACCGATTCTGTTCATAACTTTTATGGACAGAATTTCTAGGCGCAGCCAAGGTGTTGAGAGGATCCGTTTTGGTGACCTTAGAATCGCTTCTCTGTTTTTTGCAGATGATGTGGTCCTATTGGCTTCATCAGCTCGTGATCTACAGCTTTCGCTGGAGCGGTTTGCAGCTGAATGCGATGCGGCCGGGATGAGGATCAGTTCCTCCAAATCCGAGGCCATGGTCTTGAGCCGGAAAAGGGTAGCATGCCCTCTCCGGGTCGGGGAGGAGGTCCTGCCCCAAGTGGAGGAGTTTAAGTATCTCGGGATCTTGTTCACGAATGAGGGAAAACTGGAGCGTGAGATCGATAGGCGGATAGGTGCAGCGTCCGCAGTGAAGCGGGCGCTGTACCGGTCTGTCGTGGTGAAGAGAGAGCTGAGTCAAAAGGCAAAGCTCTCAATTTACCGATCGATCTACGTTCCCACCCTCATCTATGGTCATGAGCTTTGGGTTATGACCGAAAGAACAAGATCTCGGATACAAGCGGCTGAAATGAGTTTTCTCCGCAGGGTGGCTGGACTCTCCCTTAGAGATAGGGTGAGAAGCTCAGTCATCCGGGAGGGACTCGGAGTAGAGCCGCTGCTTCTCCACATCGAGAGGAGCCAGTTGAGGTGGCTCGGGCATCTGGTTAGGATGCCTCCTGGACGCCTCCCTGGTGAGGTGTTCCGGGCACGTCCCACCGGGAGGAGACCCAGAGGAAGACCCAGGACGCGCTGGAGGGACTATGTTTCTCGGCTGGCCTGGGAACGCCTTGGGATTCCCCCGGAGGAGCTGCTCCAAGTGGCTGGGGAGAGGGAAGTCTGGGCCTCCCTACTTAGGCTGCTACCCCCGCGACCCGACCCCGGATAAGCGGAAGAAGATGGATGGATGGATGGATATATATATATATATATATATATATATATATATATCCATCCATCCATCCATCTTCTTCCGCTTATCTGGGGTCGGGTCGCAGGGGTAGCAGCCTAAAGCCTCGGATATAGTTGACGCGTCGCATAGGGCGCGCGGCCAAAGTGACGCAATTGCGAAGTCCCCGCCCCCGCGCTTTGGCCAGCGCGTTGGTTTCGCGCATGGTCGTGCACCTCCCAGATTTTGAAGCTCCGCAAGCCTAGCGCGCGCGCTGAATTGATTGACAGGTCGGGTGTGGACCTCACCGACAGCCTTCACGCCAGATTCTGCAGCTGTTTGCGCCGCTGTGGTCGTGGAAACGGGGTCGCGACGCATGGAGGAATGTTTTGTGACACAAAATGTATTAAATTCTCCTTCATTCCTGATCTGGAGTCGGACTTTTCTTTTGTTTTTTCGCCAAAACTCACGTGATCGCTTTCTCCTCCGCTGACTCCATGCATTAAAACCGCAAATAAAGACAACAGTTCAGCACGCGAGCAGAAAGCTATTTGTTTTTGTTGTGTGACGTCAAACAGTTCTTCTTCTACGGTAGATTTCTTCTTCTACACCCTTTCTTGCAACATATGCACAGGTTTTAGAGGGTACTGCCACCTGCTGGTCAGTAAAAGAACAGCACTTTGCCAAGCGCTGCCGTGCCACACTATAAACGCATGCACAGTGCGCGCGCAGCACGCGCGCTCCAGCTTGCGGACCAAAGCGCGACTATATCCGAGCTTAAGTAGGGAGGCCCAGACTTCCCTCTCCCCAGCCACTTGGAGCAGCTCCTCCGGGGGAATCCCAAGGCGTTCCCAGGCCAGCCGAGAAACATAGTCCCTCCAGCGCGTCCTGGGTCTTCCTCTGGGTCTCCTCCCGGTGGGACATGCCCGGAACACCTCACCAGGGAGGCGTCCAGGAGGCATCCTAACCAGATGCCCGAGCCACCTCAACTGGCTCCTCTCGATGTGGAGAAGCAGCGGCTCTACTCCGAGTCCCTCCCGGATGACTGAGCTTCTCACCCTATCTCTAAGGGAGAGTCCAGCCACCCTGCGGAGAAAACTCATTTCAGCCGCTTGTATCCGAGATCTTGTTCTTTCGGTCATAACCCAAAGCTCATGACCATAGATGAGGGTGGGAACGTAGATCGATCGGTAAATTGAGAGCTTTGCCTTTTGACTCAGCTCTCTCTTCACCACGACAGACCGGTACAGCGCCCGCTTCACTGCGGACGCTGCACCTATCCGCCTATCGATCTCACGCTCCAGTTTTCCCTCATTCGTGAACAAGATCCCGAGATACTTAAACTCCTCCACTTGGGGCAGGACCTCCTCCCCGACCCGGAGAGGGCATGCTACCCTTTTCCGGCTCAAGACCATGGCCTCGGATTTGGAGGAACTGATCCTCATCCCGGCCGCATCACACTCGGCTGCAAACCGCTCCAGTGAAAGTTGTAAATCACGAACTGATGAAGCCAGTAGGACCACATCATCTGCAAAAAACAGAGAAGCGATTCTAAGGTCACCAAAACGGATCCTCTCAACACCTTGGCTGCGCCTAGAAATTCTGTCCATAAAAGTTATGAACAGAATCGGTGACAAAGGGCAACCTTGGCGGAGTCCAACTCTCACCGGAAACGAGCCTGACTTACTGCCGGCAATGCGGACCAAGCTCTGACACCGGTCGTACAGGGACCTAACAGCCCTTATCAAAGGGCCTGGTACCCCATACTCCCGGAGTACCCCCCACAGAACCCCCCGAGGGACGCGGTCGAATGCCTTCTCCAAGTCCACAAAGCACATGTAAACTGGTTGGGCAAACTCCCACGCACCCTCCAGGACCCTGTTGAGGGTGTAGAGCTGGTCCAGTGTTCCACGACCAGCACGAAAACCACACTGCTCCTCCTGAATCCGAGGTTCGACTATCCGACGGACCCTCCTCTCCAGAACCCCTGAATAGACCTTACCAGGGAGGCTTAAGAGTGTGATCCCCCTATAGTTGGAACACACCCTACGGTCCCCCTTTTTGAATAGGGGAACCACCACCCCAGTCTGCCAATCCAAGGGAACTGCCCCCGATGTCCACGCGATATTGCAGAGTCGCGTAAGCCAACACAACCCTACAACATCCAGAGCCCTAAGGAACTCCGGGCGAATCTCATCCACCCCCGGAGCCTTGCCACCGCGGAGCTTTTTAACCACCTCGGCGACCTCAGCACCAGAGATCGGAGAACCCGACCCAAAGTCCCCAGGCTCCGCTTCCTCAGTGGAAGACGTGCCAGTAGGATTGAGGAGGTCTTCGAAGTATTCCGCCCACCGACTCACAACATCCCGAGTTGAGGTCAGCAGCACGCCACCCCCACCATAAATGGTGTTGGTCGCGTACCTCTTTCCCCCCCTGAGACGCCGGATGGTGGACCAGAATCGCCTCGAAGCCGTACGGAAGTCATTCTCCATGGCCTCTCCGAACTCCTCCCACGCCCGAGTTTTTGCCTCAGCAACCACCCGAGCCGCATGCCGCTTGGACTGCCGGTACCTATCTGCTGCTTCCGGGGTCCCACAGGCCAAAAAGGCCCAATAGGACTCCTTCTTCAGCCTGACAGCATCCCTCACTGCCGGTGTCCACCACCGGGTTCGAGGGTTGCCACCACGACAGGCACCAACAACCTTGCGGCCACAGCTCCGATAAGCTGCCTCGACAATAGAGGCGCGGAACACGGCCCACTCGGACTCCATGTCCCCCGCCTCCCTCGGAACGTGTTCAAAGCTCTCCCGGAGGTGGGAGTTAAAGCTCCGTCTTACGGGAGACTCTGCCAGACGTTCCCAGCAGACCCTCACAATACGTTTGGGTCTGCCAGGTCTGACCGGCATCCTCCCCCACCATCGGAGCCAACTCACCACCAGGTAGTGGTCAGTTGACAGCTC
>JBBPBX010035640.1:21130-31947 GCA_038048925.1 Garcialebias charrua
GTGTGTGTGTGTGTGTGTGTGTGTGTGTGTGTGTGTGTGATTGGGCGGGTTTTTGTGTGATGGGGCGGTTTTTAACAGACTTTTGGGCTGGAAAACCTCAACCCTATCTGGCAACACTGGACTCAGGATTGTGTCAGAAGAAAACGCCAACTCTGATGCAGGTCAGGAATCTGTTTATTCAGCTTGTTTCTGGCCATAACCGCTACACTGAGCATAATGGTGCAAACTTGGTGTTAGTTCTATGGACATAAAACACAGTTTAGATCTACAGGCAGCACACAAACAACAAGGAGCTCTTGCACTTGAAATTCACCAGCACGCCTTATCTTTGAATAAACTCATAGAACAGAATAACACAGACAATATGAAGACACTTCATATCCCTAAACAAAAAAAAACATCTAAGTATTTATTCTTCAGCAACATTTACATGTGTGAAAGCTTATGTAGAACTAAACTTGTGAGTTAGGTAAGTCTAATCATGAAACCAGCTCAGTTTGTGTAACAGTTTAACTGATTTAATGTAAGAGTAGAAGATATATTCCTAGAAAGAAGATGATTACACTGTATTTTCACATAATAATAATCTTCTAGCATTACTACTACTTCAGAACTAAGGGTGCGGAGATGTGGCTCAGCTGCTTTGGGTTGAGTTCTGAATGATAACATTTGCACACAAAAAAAATCCAAACATGAAGAGCTAACCAGATGCTTTTGTCCTCCTTTACAAACAGTTGGTCAAATGTTTGAGCAAAGAGGGGATCTGGTGGCTAACTCTGCTGCTTGGACCTTATCTGGTGTCACAGAGTGAAGCTCGGCCCAAAACAACATTGAACAAGGCTTCAGCCTTCTGCCACTGCAGCAGAACTAATGCAGAGCAGCCACCCAGGGATGGCATGCACGGTTTCCTGGTGTGTTGTCAGAGCGTGTGTAGAAGAAGGGGGACTTCTTGTGGACCTCTTGATTAGTACAAGGGCACAGCCGTTTTGAGAGAGATGAGTTTTTGTTGTAGGTTTTTTGTTGTATGTGTGCGTGTGGGTGGGGGGGACTTAATAAATGAATATTTTAGCAAATGAAAGGATGGAGGGCAGGTGAAGGAGGAAAAAATGTGAGAGATTCAGGTTTTCATCAGGCTTTTAAGTTAGGGCTTGAATGGATGGGTAAGTCAGCCTAATTTCCTCTCCCTCCAGGAGTTTCCTGTAAAAGAGCAGGAAAAAAGAAAATGTTTGATGTTATCTGCTACCTAATGGCAAAGACGATATGTTTTTGCAAGCATCTATGTTTGTGTGTCAGTCTGTTATTATAATATCTCATGAACCACTTGATGAATTTAAATAAAGCTGGCAGAAAGTAATCATTCAGGGTTATTTTTGGATAACTTTTGGGGTCACCTGACTCAAGATAGCTTCCACAGCCAACTGACCTTAAAAAGTTCAAAACTAAGTTATTTTTTATATATTGATCTAATATTTGTTGTGCTAGTAGCTAAGACTGAGTCTCAGCCCATTTTCAAGACACTAATAGATGGCACACGAGTTTTATTACAAATTTTACTAGTAACGAGTCAATTCTGTCTGCATGTCAATAACATAGTATATGTTACCAACCACTGGGTAGATTTTCTCAAAACTTGCAGGAAGCAATAGCTGAATACCCATAAATAACTGATTAAATTTTGAAAACTTTGTTTCAGATGAGTGAAACAAGGCCTCCTCACCTGTACGCAGCTATTTCAATGTCGAGAGCCATCTTGACATGAAGCAGGTCCTGGTACTCTCTCAGGTATTGAGCCATCTCCTGCTTAGCCTCAATGATGTCCTGCTCCAGTTCACTTAGCCTCATCTAGAAATGCAGAATCACACATAAACTGAAATTACTGAGTGTCCTGATGCTGCTCAATAATCCAGGTAGATAAATCTGTGTCAGGTCCTCTGGGTGGGTTCTTCAAGGATTCTTGTATTTACTGAGGTTTTGCTTCCATTTCAAACAAATCTTGAAGAAGTTCTCTTTTTCAGGTTTCTGCATTGATGTTTCTAGCTTAAAATCTTTTTTCTTTCTTTCTTTCTTTTTTTGTAGTATAATAAGGTTTTAAACCTTCAGAGCAGAAGTTTTAATTTCCTCCCAGGACTAGGAAATGGACATCTGATCTTCTTTTACTTTATTTGGAGAGGGAATGTTTCACACTGAATATTTCCAGCTCTATATTAATATTACCACCCACTGCTAAAGGCAAAGGTTGTCTCTACGTGTCTGTCGTCAAAATATCTCATAAATCACTAAATGAGCTGCTGTTGACATGCCATATTGTTTTACATTATTAGTGTTTAGCATATATCTTAGTGTATATCTTATGTCATTATACAGTAGTTCCTCGCTACTTCGCAGTTTGACTTTCACGGACTCGCTCTTTCGCAGTTTTTCAAATGAGATTGGACATGACACAATTGGCTGATTGATGGATGATCTGCACTAGCAGCATGGATTGTTTATTTAAAATAAATGATTTAAAATAATTTAGCACCTGCTACTCCTGTCTTTAGCCCACAGGTGCAAAGAGAAGCTCCCTCCTGCAGCATGTCATGATCTCCGCTGTCTGCCACCTGCCACTCTCTACCACCTGTATCTCTCTGCCCCGCCCACTTCTCCACTGCAATCACAATTGTGCTCTTCACTCCCAGTTTCCCTCCTTATGTGTAAATAAACAATTTCAATTATAATACTGTACTGTAATAGTTTAAATGAACAATCCATGCTACATGAGCAGCTTTATTTTAAATAAACAAACAGAACTGGAACCAAGCCTTTAGTCTCCTTGTCGAATGGCTAGGCAACCGGAAAATATCCTGATGGACAGTTCACCCCCAACATGCTGCAGCAGGTGTTAAATCATTTAAAATAATTTATTACTCCCTTAATTTAAAATAATTTATTTTAAATCATTTTGGACCTGTGATTATGCTTTTATTTATTTATTTATTTATTTATTTATTTGTTTGTGTGCTTCTCTTGTCTGATGCATCATGCCTGAAGATGTAAGACCACCGATTCCAGCTAAATCCCTCACATAAATTTTTCTTTTCTGCCTCTGTATGAAGGACCCATGCCTGTATTTTGGACCATGCACTCAGACCCTGGATTCTGATCGTAGCTCTTAGAACCAAGCTCCACATTCTGAGAGTGTTTGTCAGTCTTTTGGTCACATATCACATGATCTATGGAACACCTGGAGAACTGATGCAAGGAGAATAACCTTCACATCAATGTGAAGGAGACCAAGGAGATGATTGTGGACTTCAGAAGGAACAAACACACCCACACCCCACTGAACATAAGAGGATCTGCAGTGGAGGTGGTCTCCAGCTACAAGTACTTGGGTGTTCACATGAACAATAACCTCAGCTGGAGCAACAACACCACCAGCCTGATCAAGAAAGGTCATCAGAGACTCTACTTCCTCAGGTGGCTGAGACGAGCTGGTCTGGGCCGCTCAGTCCTTACCTCCTTCTACAGGTGTGCAGTGGAGAGCATCCTGTGCTCCAGAATATGTGTGGCATGGAGGCTGCACAGCTGCAGAAAGAAAAGCTTTACAGAGAGTGGTGAAGGCTGCACAGAAGTCTGTTGGAGTCAGTCTCCCCACCACCACAGACATCTACACCTCCAGATGCAGGAAGAGCACCTGTATCATGAAGGACCCCACTCACCCAGCACACACATTTTTGTCCCACTCCCCCCAGGAATGAGCATTAAGTGTAGAACCACTAGACTGAGGAACAGTTTCTACCCTGTGGCTGTTAGGCTCATGAATATCTAACCAGAATAATAACTGTGAAAAAATCAATCACATCATGTTGCTGATTATCTGTCTCATACGCTGCTGATCTGTTTCATGTTGCTTCTGATCTGTTGCTATGTTCATTTGTGCTCATCTGCTCATACAGACTCATATTCTTCCAGTAAGATGGCACCCATGTACATGGCTTGCAATCCACCTCTGCTGACGGTGTTAGGATTTTTTGTGTTTTGTTCATTTTTCATCGGGGACATAAACACGCTACTGGTGTATGATCGACAGCAGCTCCTGGATCTTTGTTTTTCTACCACTGATGTTGCTTATTTGGGCCAGTATGAGCGTACCTCTGGACAACCCCCTCTTCCCCCGCTGCTAGTGGACCTGCCTGTTTACCTCCGCTGCGCCACTCACCTGCCTGCCCGGAGATATCGCTCCAGACGACGGGGAAAATGAGCTGGTCGGCTGGTGAAGCTCAAAGCCCTGCGTGCTACATCTTCCTCTCCAGCTGATGGTCATGATTTCCATTGCCAGCTTCCCGTGTGCCCGGACCAGGTAAAGAATGGGAACTGGTGGCCGGCGCAGCTCATTATTGAAAATCTGCTGCCGTTGGCGCCCGCTCACTCCACCGTTGCTTGGTCCACCTCTGATAGGATGTATGTGGTCAACGCAAGATCTGTCACCAACAAAACTTTCATCCTCAGGGATTACTTTCAAGAGCACGATTTGGACATTTTTTGCATCACAGAGACTTGGATGTCGCCGGGTAAGTCCAACGCCTTGACCGAATTTATACCTCCCGACTGTCTGCATTTTAACGACCCACGGCCATCAGGTCGTTGTGGTGGTGGATTATTAACAATATTCAAATTAACTTTTGACTGTAAACAACTGCCCATTCCTGTTTCCTGCTCCAGTTTTGAGCTGACTGTCTTTGAACTAGGCTATTCACCTGTGACTTTATGTGCTCTCGTCTACCGCCTATCTCGATCTGAGGATTTCATCAATGAATTTTCTGATTTCTTGACGGAAATCACACCAAAATATAATGGTGCAGTCATTATTGGTGATTTTAATTTGCATGTGTGCTGTCATGAGAAACCCTTGGTTAAGGACTTTTTAGATTTATTGGACTCATTTAATCTAAATCAGCATGTAAATGGTCCCACCCAAGAGTGTGGACATACATTGGACCTTGTTTTAACTCGTGATGTGACTGTTACAAATCTTGAAATCGGTGACAATGTGTTTTCAGACCACATGTCAGTCCGGTTTGAATTCACTCTCCCCCATCTAACTCCTAAGCCATGCATTCTAGCACGTAGCATCCGGGCCATTAACCATTTAACTGCTGCACATTTCACAAATGTTTACAACTCTGAAATGATAATTCAGCTGCCGGTGTTTCTCTCCGCCACTGAGGAGCTGACATCCTAGTTCAACTCTGTCTGCTTAAAGGCTCTGGATCATGTTGCTCCTGTTAAATCTACGAAATCAAAACTCCAAGCAGAACCTTGGCTGAATGACATCACCAAGGCCGTTAGGCAGCAATGCAGGAGGGGGGAGCGCAAGTGGAGAAAAGACGGGCTGCAGGTCTCTTTTCAAATACTAAAGGAGAGTTGGCGCCATTATCAGAAAGTAGTGAAAACTGCTAAATCCCAATACTTCTCTGATATCATTGCCTCAAACTCTCACAATCCATGAGTTCTGTTCTCCACCCTCTGTTCTCCATCTGTTCTCTTCTGAACCATCACCTCTGGAAGCCTCAACTGGGCTGTGCGAGAACTTCCACATTTCTTTTTAGAAAAAATTGCGATCACCCGGATTCTCATTTCTCTTCCAACACATGATGCCTGAAACCATCTGGTTCCCCCTATGATGTGGTCCCCCCTCGACTGCAAAAGAAGGTTTTTCCTACTCTAGTTCCTTCCATTCTTGCAATTGTAAATAGCAGTTTATCCAATGGTGTGGTGCCAAAAACATTAAAACATGCTACTGTTCAACCTCTCCTGAAAAAAACCCCAAACCTTGACCCTTCAGTAGTATCTAACTTCCAGCCTGTCTCCAGACTCCCATTTGTTTCTAAACTTCAGTGGTGGGATGTAACTAAGTACAAATACTTTGTTACTGTACTTAAGTATATATTTCATGTATCTGTACTTTACTTAAGTAGAATTAAATGTAGGTACTTTTACTTTTACTGCACTACATTTTATATGAAGTATCTATACTTTCTACTACACTACATTTCTATAATGTGTTGAGTTACAAGTTACATTCACGTTACAACTTTTTGATTCGTCGTTAGTTTGAAAGTAACTGATGTTGAGAGGGGAGTTGGTCCACTGAATCACTGCAAAGTGGACAGGTAACATTAGACCTGCCTTCAAGAAGAGCTGGACCAATGATGTATATTCTTGTGTATAAGTCATTTAGCACCCACAGCACCACTAACACACAAAATGGATTCCACCACAAAGATTCATCCAGAAGATACACAACACCCATGGCTTTATTGAAATATTATTGAAAGACTATTGAAATATTATTGAAAGACTGTTCAGTACAGCAGGACAGATTCTCTCTCCCTAAAGAGCCAGACATGGACTCAAAAACTTTGAAAACCAACTTCTTCTGAACTTCTTCAACTTCCAACTTCTTCTCCAACTTCTTCTGAACCAACTTCTTCTGAACAAATTCTTGCTGCAATATTAAAATGTGTCAGTTCATGGGAAGTTAGGAGACAAGAGATTTCTCCAAATGTCTCGACACTCAGGTCCAAGTTTTGAAAATGTTGTCAGGAAGTTAAAGTATTGTTCATTGTTGATCCATTACAAGATTGACTAGACAATATTTTAACTAGAGTTGATGACAAACGAGTTGAAGTGATCTATTCCTTTGTTAGTTGTGTCTAATGCTCCTTTTTTCAAACAGACAACTTTTACTTAAATGTGTTTACTGCAGTTAAAATGACACATTGGTTTTATTTTGTGTTAAATAAAAACTTTCAAAGGTATAATCATTCCTCTTTCTTATTTTGCTTAATGGTATTTAACTCATCACTGAAATTCTGACACACAGAATCAAAAGTCCAAGTGTGAACTGTGTCACAGAGTAAACACAATAAAAATTGACCTGACTAAATAAAGGTTGAATGAAAAAAAAACATGCATTATCTGCAGCATTGTTAATTAAAATGGCTCAACACTATTAATGTATTACAGAAAATATGCATACAGTACGCACACACTTAATGGTATTGTAGACCATTGCATTAGTTAATACATTCAGCAAGTACTTTTACTTTAATACTTTAAGCATTTTTAAAAACAAGTACTTATTTACTTTTACTCAAGTAAAAATATTAATATGGTACTTCTACTTTTACTAGAGTACATTTTTGTCTGTTTATTTGTACTTTTACTTAAGTACAGTGTTTGAGTGCTTTCTCCACCACTGCTAAACTTCTAGAGAAAATAGTCAAGTTCCAGTTGAAGTGCTTCCTGGAGGATCACATTATCCTTGAGTTATTTCAATCTAGCTTTAAACCTCTCCACAACACTGAAATTGCCATACTGAAGGGTTTTAATGACATCTTCTTATCCACAGACACTGGTGACTCTGTGCTGCTTGTCCTATTGGACCTTACATCTGCTTTCGACACCATTGACTATGAGATCCTCATTGCTAGGTTGGAGCAGTGGGTGGGCATCACAGGGTCAGCCCTCAATTGGTTCAGATCCTACCTCACTGACAGATCTGTTTTGTGTTTCCATCAACGATTTTAGTTCTGCAGTGGCTACACTTAAATGGGGGGTTCTGCAGGGGTCCATCCTGGGTCCTCTCCTATTCTCCTTATACCTGCTGCCACTTGGTGCTATTTTCCAGAAACACAACATACCTTTCCACTTCTACGCCAATGACTGTCAAAGTTACTTCCACCTAAGACACAATCGTACATGCTCTATTCAACCTCTGCTTGACTGCCTGGCTGACATCAGGGACTGGATGGCTTTAAATTTCTTAAGTTTCAATGAAAAGAAGTCTGAAGCCATGCTGTTCCCTCCCAATGACACAATCCAAAACCACTGCATTGACCTTTCTGCTCTAGCACTGTCTGAAAAACAAAAAGTCACAAATCTGGGAGTGATAATGGATCCTTCCATGAAACTCAACAGTCATGTAAATATGATCGTTAAATCCTGTTTTTTTCAGCTGAGGCGACTGTCCAAGCTGAAGCCCATATTATTCAAAAATAACCTGGAGACAGTAATTCACGCATTTATTACATCTAGACTTGATTACTGCAATTCACTCCTGTTTAGTATCAGTCAGATACTCAGAGTATCTGACTGATACTCAGAGTATCTGACTGAAGTCTATACTCTCAAATATGTGTTCCAGACATTCAATTCCTTTAATTCTCCAACCTGGGAAATTTAACATATTATTTTCTTGCTGTATGTCAGGATTGTTCCAGAGAGGTGTAATGTCTGCATGGGAGCAGTGAAGACTTTGTCATTTTCAGATACTCCCACCATGCTGTCAGAGATGAGCTAATATTGATCCTTTTAAAGCAGGCATGTCTTACTGTACTAATAAATGGTAGATCCGAAATCCATAAAGTTTGTTCTATATTTATCCAAGTTTCATCTAGTGCATTCGGTTTTAACCACTTTGATATATAGTGTAACATGTTGGCTAAATAGTAGTAATAAAAGTTTGGAAGTTCTAATCCTCCGGTATCGTTGGATTTCTGTAATGTTTTTAAACTAATACGTGGAGTTTTATTTTTTCAAAGGAATTTATATATAGAAGAGTCCAGGGACTTAAACCATTCAGTTGAAGGTTTATTTGGAATCATTGAGAATAAATATTGATAATGGATCCTTCCATGAAACTCAACAGTCATGTAAATATGATCGTTAAATCCTGTTTTTTTCAGCTGAGGCGACTGTCCAAGCTGAAGCCCATATTATTCAAAAATAACCTGGAGACAGTAATTCACGCATTTATTACATCTAGACTTGATTACTGCAATTCACTCCTGTTTAGTATCAGTCAGATACTCAGAGTATCTGACTGATACTCAGAGTATCTGACTGAAGTCTATACTCTCAAATATGTGTTCCAGACATTCAATTCCTTTAATTCTCCAACCTGGGAAATTTAACATATTATTTTCTTGCTGTATGTCAGGATTGTTCCAGAGAGGTGTAATGTCTGCATGGGAGCAGTGAAGACTTTGTCATTTTCAGATACTCCCACCATGCTGTCAGATATGAGCTAATATTAATCCTTTTAAAGCAGGCATGTCTTACTGTACTAATAAATGGTAGCTCCGAAATCCATAAAGTTTGTTCTATATTTATCCAAGTTTCATCTAGTGCATTCGGTTTTAACCACTTTGATATATAGTGTAACATGTTGGCTAAATAGTAGTAATAAAAGTTTGGAAGTTCTAATCCTCCGGTATCGTTGGATTTCTGTAATGTTTTTAAACTAATACGTGGAGTTTTATTTTTTCAAAGGAATTTAGATATAGAAGAGTCCAGGGACTTAAACCATTCAGTTGAAGGTTTATTTGGAATCATTGAGAATAAATAATTTATTCCAAATGCATTTTGTTAAAAGACAAAGTTGTTATAATCTTAAGGGGACAGAGATGTTTGTAAAACCACAATTCAGAACTAGTTTGAAGGGACGTTCTACCTCAATCCAGGGAATTAGATTATGGAATGGCTTGGAGAATGTAGTTAAAAATGCCAAGTCAATGTTTACATTTAAGAAAATGATCAAAACGAATGTGTTAAAAAAATATATGAAATAGCGTAATGTGTATTGTATTAGTTAGAAAATTAGAAAGAGTTAGTCATTTTGTACTGTTGGTTGAAGATTATTATTGTTTAATCTGATTGTTGGAAAAAAGGGGCAGATATAATAAGATTTATTCTTCTTTCTGCTACCTTTCATTTTTTATATTTTGTACATTATCATTTATGGGATTGTCTTGTATTGTTTCTTTTGTAAAAAAAATGAACACCCCTCCCTGGGGTGCCACCTTACCGTGGTGGAGGAGTTTGAGTGTCCCAATGATCCTAGGAGCTATGCTGTCAGGGGCTTCATGCCCCTAGAAGGGTCACCCAAGGCAGACAGGTCTTAGGTGAGGGACCAGACAAAGTGCAGCCCAAAAACCCCTATGATGAGTGAAATAAATGGACTAAGTTTTCCCTCGCCCGGACGCGGGTCACCGGGGCCCCACTCTGGAGCCAGGCCCGGAGGTGGGGCACGCTGGCGAGCGCCTGGTGGCCGGGCTTTTACCCATGGAGCCCGGCCGGGCACAGCCCGAAGAGGAGACGTGGGTCCCCCTTCCCATGGGCTCACCACCTGTGGGAGGGGCCAAAGGGGTCGGGTGCAATGTGAGATGGGTGGTGGCCGAGGGCGGGGACCCTGGCGGTCTGATCCTCGGCTACAGAAGCTGGCCATTGGGACATGGAATGTCACCTCTCTGGTGGGGAAGGAGCCTGAGCTAGTGTGTGAGGTTGAGAGTTTCCGACTAGAAATAGTCGGACTCACCTCAACGCATGGCTCTGGCTCTGGAACCAGTTTCCTTGAGAGGGGTTGGACACTCTTCCACTCTGGAGTTGCCCCTGGTGAGAGGCGCCGAGCAGGAGTGGGCATACTGGTTGCCCCCCATCTTGGTGCCTGTACGTTGGGGTTCACCCCGGTGAACGAGAGGGTAGCCTCCCTTCGCCTACGTGTGGGGGGACGGGCTCTGACTGTTGTTTGTGCCTATGCACCAAACGGCAGCTCAGACTACCCACCCTTTTTGGAGTCCTTGGAGGGGGTATTGGAGAGTGCGCCTCCTGGGGACTCCCTTGTTCTACTGGGGGACTTCAACGCTCACGTGGGCAATGACAGTGAGACCTGGAGGGGTGTGGTTGGGAGGAACGGCCCCCCTGATCTGAACCAGAGTGGTGTTCTGTTATTGGACTTCTGTGCTCGTCATGGATTGTCCATAACGAACACC
>JBBPBX010035641.1:0-31946 GCA_038048925.1 Garcialebias charrua
TGTGTGTATGTATGTATGTATGTATGTATGTATGTATGTATGTATGTATGTATGTATGTATGTATGTATGTATGTATGTATAATAAATAAAAATAAATGTCACATTTTTGTCATCTGTGTATGTTCCCATACTTGACAGACGAAATTGGTCTCTGCATTTAACCCAACCACCACCAGGTGGTGCAGTGAGCAGCCTGTATGTGTGTGTGTATGTATGTATGTATGTATGTATGTATGTATGTATGTATTTTCAGATCTTGAGGAATAAAAATTAAGCTTTGCTGGGTCATGTTAATCACTGTACCACAAATGCTGTAGAAATAGAACTTAGAACACTTGTGGTAGAGGGGTTCTTCACACCAACACAATCTCCATGATCTCTGCTGTTTGTCATAGATCTGTGGCAGCAGAAAAAGAAGAGAGATCGCAGAAGGAAAAGACCCAAGCACATCGTCTGGAAATGCTGTTCTCACTGCTGGGCCGATCATTACTCGAAGTGGTAAATTTCCTTCTTTTCTTTGCTTATTAACTTAATGTTTTTCAGACATCAAACTAAAATTTTGTGGTGGTAGCTGAGACTGATCCCCAAACTCTATTTCCTGTATTTCACACGGGAACTTTGTTTAAAACTTAAGCATGCATGCATTTCTTCAAGGATTTGTTAGTTATTGTTGTTGATGTTATTATCATTTTTGTGGTTGTGTTTGTGTGATTGCACCCTCTGGACCCTGCCTCGCTCTCATCTCCTCCTGTCATGCTTCTAGTCATCTTTTTTTATTTTATTTCCTTGCTCATGTCAAGTTTCAGTCTGCTCCTGTCTACCATCCAACCATACCCACTCTGCTCAGTCATCGCAATCAGTATAGAGCTTTGGAGCGTGACGTCACTGGTCCGCGGCACGAAGGCTCATGGTCCGCGGCGCGAAGGCTGATGGGATAGAATTTGGTCGATCCGCCATGTTTGCAGGTCACTAAAAATAAGCGTTGTCGCTCGTTTTTTGGTTAGAATATAAGTAGGTTTTAACAGTTTTGCAATGGTCCGAAATTGCTGTTTAATTGGATGTAATGTCCGGTCGCACGACCGGAAAAGTAAAAAGATAGAAAACGGACTTTTGTTTGATAGTTTCCCCGTCTGGAAACAACGCGAGGGAGCTCATGTGTTGGCCATAACAAAACAGTAGATGAATGGCCTGGATATCAGTGGTGACACGTCCTGATACAACTTTCTCCAGTGTCACAAGATACCTGCTAGTTTGTTCCAGACATTCTGGTGAGTGTCTAAATTCAGTTTGTTGGTGTTGTGCCATAAATTTTTGCCATGATTTTGTCCCGGTGTTTAGTTCATGTTTAGTTCATAGAAGTGGGTCAACCTAGTTTAGGTTGGGTTTATATTTTTTATATAATGTAGTCTGATTTTAGACAGAGTGGACGTCTGTGTTATTGTGAAATAAACTGTTTAAAGTTTCTAGTGTTGTCACTGTTACTGTAGTAATACTGATCTGTGTTCTGATAAGTCCTCTTCAAGACAAACCTTCATATGAATGGATGAAACTCCAGGAGAGGAGCTGTCAGGCTGCAGATGATGATGAGGAGGTGCAGGGACCAGCAGCAAAATGCTACAAATACAATGTCAGTTGTGTGAACAAAGAGGAGCAGAATTGAATCATCTGTTACAGGAGAACAGGTCAGAGCTGAATAAAAACCAGCTGGAATTTTTTTTTAAAGTATTAAATATTATACAGGACTTCCTTGTTTTTTCATCATTGTTTAACACTGTTGGACTTTTTCTGCAAGCATTTAAAAAAAACTCAAAATTTCAAAGGTTCAAGTAACATTAATGTGTCCTGTTCAGCATCTTTGCCATCTTTTTAATGTGTCACATAAAACTGTCTAATACTGTGCCTTTCTTTTTTCTCCAAGGGATGGACGTGCATCAGACAAGCTCATAACAGAAGCTGTGATCTTCTCTCAAATTATTAACTGGGGACGTTGTGTTAGCTGACAGACACTTTGATATTAAAGACAGTGTGGGAGTCAAGGTCAAGGTTCTTTACTGTCATTCACATCACATGTTGTACATGAGGTGGAACGAAACTGTGTACACAGGGTCCCAGTTACAGCCAACAAAAGTATAAATGAATGATGTGCTGAGGTTAAAATCCCATCATTTACTAAAGGGAGATGTCATCTGGATGCTAAGGATGTTGAAAACACATGAACACACCTTAGAATTCATGTGGAAAGAGTGACTGGTTGCATGAGAAACAAATAGAAAATGTTACACAGAACTACACCAGTTAACCATACTGGTGCTTTCATGTGAGGGTGAAGAGGAGACACTTCTTCAGATTGTATTGATGTTTGGGGGAATGCGTGTAAAACAATCACAAAGCCTAAGTGTGGAACAATGATTGTGTTATACAACAAATACAGAGCTTTATCATTCAATAGGTCTCTGACTTTGTACAGTACTGCAATAGATTTAGCTATTTTTATTCTTACAGAATTTATGTGTTGTTTCCATGTCAGTTTGTCATCAATGATAACACCCAAAAACTTCACCTCACTCACTCTACAAATCTCAACACCCTCAATTTTGAGTGGAACATCAACAGTTTTCTTTTTATTACTGAATATCATGTAATTAGTTTTTTCTAGATTTAATGATAATTTATTTATTTTAAACCAAGTTTGTATCTTGACAAATTCTGTCTTTATCAATTCCAACATTTGTTCTATATCTTCACCTAAACAGAAAAAAGTGGTATCATCAGCAAAAAGTACACATTTAAGGAGTCCTGACACATTTACCAAGTCATTCACATATAAAATAAAAAGCTTTGGTCCAAGTACAGAGCCTTGGGGAACTCCACATGTGATATTACAGAGGTCAGATCTTACATCATTTATTTGTACAAATTGTTTCCTATCTTTCAAATAGCTAGATACCCACTGTAATGCTGGTCCTCTAATACCATATTTGTTCAGTTTTTCAAGGAGAATGGTGTGATCAATAGTATCGAATGCTTTTTTTAAATCAACAAAAATACTGATACAATATTGTTTTTGATGGACAGCAGTAGTTATTTGTTCCATTAATTCCATGAGAGCCATTGATGTAGAGTTTTTTATCTAAACCCATACTGACTGTTGCTTAGAATATTTTGTTCATCTATAAATTGATCTAGTCTGTTCACAAATAGTTTTTCAAAAATTTTTGAAAACGGTGGTAACAAGGATATAGGTCTATAATTGTTGAACACACATTTATCACCATTTTTAAAAAGAGGAACTACCTTAGCTACTTTAATATTATCTGGAAAAATTCCTGTTGAAAATGATAAATTACATATGTATGTGAACGGCTCAATAACATGGCTCATTATGACCTTTACAAACATCATATCCATGTCCACCAAGTCTTTTGATCTCTTGTCTGTAAGATTTTTTACTACATTCATTATTTCCTCTTTGTTAGTTCCATTTAGAAAAATACTATTTGCACAACCTTTAATTGAATGGATCACATTATTATCTACTTTTGGTATTTTAGCTGCAAGGCTTGATCCAACATTCACAAAATATTGATTAAATCCATTTACAATTTCATTTTCATCATGAATTTCATCGTTGTCTTTTACAAAATATTTTGAAATACCAGTTTTTGTTTTATGATTCTTCAGGACACTATTCATTACTCGCCATGTTGCTTTCATATCACCATTACTTTTATCTAATAATTTACTATAATATTCTTTCTTATGTTTCCTTATAATCCCTACTAATTTATTTTTATACTTTTTATATTTTTCTTCAGCGCTCTGACTTCGCAATTTCAAGAAACATGAATACAAATAATTCTTTTTTTACAAGCATTTCTCAACCCTTTTGTCATCCATGGTTGATCAATCGTATTTCTCTTTGTGTAATTTGTTTGCACACAATTCTTTTCATACAGAGCTTCCAAGATATTCATAAACTCATCATATGCTCTGTTCGCATCATCAACATACACATCATTCCAGTCTTGTTTATCTAGATCCTCTTTCAATTTTTCCAAAACTTTTTTTGACGTGTTTATGATCTTTTTCTTCATTGTGACTGCTTTTGTGATGCTTTGATCATTTTTATAGATTGTGAAAACTGGTAAATGATCACTTAAGTCGGTCATTAAGATACCACCTATCACGTCCCCATTTGTTATATTTGTGAAAATATTATCAATTATTGTGGCACTATGAGTTGTAATTCTTGTTGGCTTTGATATCAATGGATACATATTTAAACTGTACATTGAGTTTATAAATGTGCTTATGTTATTTGAATCTGTTTTATTTCCCATATCAATGTTAAAGTCTCCACACAAAAAAAACATTTTTATTAAAACTCTTCTCCATTAGCTCCAAGATTTTATCCGTGAATATTTCTATATTTGCTCCTGGTGATCTATATACACAACTTATTATTATGTTTTTATCGTTTTTGTTTATTATTTCTATTGTTATCATTTCCATAATATTATCAACTATTGCTGGTGAAGATTCTCAGTCGTCCAGGACATGATAAAATCAAAAAAGGCGTTCAATACAAGATCAACTGGACTTTATTTGTTGCAGAAAACGTTTCACCCTTTATGCAAAAGGCTTTTTCAATTCAGAATGGCAGCTGTGAGACAGAGAAGTTTTATACAGGCTGACGTGCCACACACCAACATATGCAAATTGGAAGCTGAAATAACCCCACACATACCTGAGATAACATGACCATTCTATTTAAATTGACAAAACAACACATCACAGCTTAACAGTAGGGGGTTTGTTAAGGTCACTGAAACAAACTGCGAGAGTTTGAAATTATAACAGAACCACGCACCATCATATGTAAATTACAAGCTGAGGTAACACATACATGTAAATTGACAGATCACACCTTAAAGACAGTGTAAAGTGAATTTCAATATTTTCTTTAATAAACATTATAAATGTCATAATTGTAATCTTGTAAATGAGTAAAAAGTCTCAAAATTGTAGCTCAATTAATTTTGGAGTTATAGATCAAACTTTGTTTAAAGATATTGTGACAGCCTGCTCATTTTCAGAGCTGCTCTCATCACTTTTTGTTCTCCCTTGGCCCCTCCCATCCTGCCACACTTAAAGACGCACCTGGATCACAGCTGTGAACTCACCTGATTGCTCCACTGTTCAAGCTCGTTTACCCTTCCAGTTAAAAGATGGCAGTTTCTCTCCAGACCAGAGAGTCAAGGATTCCACTAGTGTTGCATCTCTGGGCAAACAATTAAACTTTAATCCGAGGTTGTGCAATCCCTCGCCTGTTCCCTTCACTTCCTGCTGGAAGTCATCACCGTGGACCGACAGAAACAAACAAAAAGGAAACGTGCATCTACTCCTGTGCGCTCTCCGCCGTGAATCCGGAGATCCTGGAAGCGTGTGACGTCACCCAGTTCATTATTCGTAAGTCCCTGAATTAAATATTTAATATAACTAAAAATTAATCAGTTATGCCCCATAGTGATTTCAAAATATTACATTTGTTCATTACAGATGACAAAAACAAAAACAACCTATGGATTTCTGATTCTGCTTTATCTGAGACCTCTCTTGCTGTGGAGCAGTAAAATATGGGAGCAGTAAAATATGGGAGCAGTAAATATATGGAACCTTTGACCTGTTGATTGTGGAAGACAAGAAAAGACTTGAGAACTTATTTTTGTGTGGGGGGATTTGTGTTTATTTTGTTTATGGACATTTAAAAATATAAAACCTGAAAAAAAAGAAAAAAAAGTGAAATTATGTGGAAGATGTTTTGTTTGTTTTTTGTGTAAAAGAAAAAAGGATGAAGTTTTGTTGGTTTTTTTTGTCATTCAAATTGTAAAGGGTCAACACCATTAAGTGGATGGTCCTTGTGTGACAGGTTAAAAAAAATAAAAAATACAAAAGTAACTCAAAATTGGTCATCCTAACTGTCAGGAGGGATACCTGGCTGGCACCCCTTTTAATAAAACCGTCACATAAAAAATGGCACCCCAGATGGGACAGTTTTTGAATGACAACTTTATGATCAGCACTGAAAAAAATAAATAAATAAAAATAAAATGAGCACAGAAGCAAACAGAATAGATCACCCTCCAATCACTTCCACCCTCCCAAATGTGATGACCCCTTTATGCTCCACAGCATACTCTCTCCTGGACATGGAATTAACCAATCTGGATTTGATGTTGGATTCCCCTTTGGCACCACAGCCTCCTTCTCAAGCTCAACACAAGACAAAGGCTGCACCTGATGTTCCAGAAATGGAGTTAAAAACTGCCATGGAGGAAATAAAAACCAGTGTTAGATGGGAGATGAGCAATATGAGGGACACAACAATAAAAAGTGTGAAAAAATTAATTCAAGACCATGGACAAGAACAATACAAACGGATGGATGCACAGTTGGAATACATACTCTCACAAACGAAAGCCGCTCTTGGATGGAGACTGAAACACCATCAGTCTGAGCTACTAGAGGAGTTCAAATCCCTTCTCACCCCAGTTACAGCCAGCATCTCTGCTCTGCAAGAAGAGGTTTCCCGCTTGCAGGGGGAGATTTCAGCATGTCAAACCACCATCAAATCTGTAACAGAGGAAATAGTCACAAAAATCCAACCAGTTCAGACCTGCCATCAGACCACAATAATGGATGACACTGCACAGACAATGTATCAGGGTGTACCAAAATCAATAACATTTACCAACAGACCCCGGATGGAATCTACTGTTCGGCCTGGTATAGCACCAGGTGGCACCACCTTTTTACTAAACAGGAGTCGAGACCAGGGGAAAAGCCCTGTGAAATTATTGTTTCCAACGTATGGAAAATTAGAAGACCCCCCTGATCCTCTACAATATCTGGAACGGTGTGAGGATTATTTGGCTCTAAATTCATTAACAGATGAAGAACTTATGGCTACATTAAGGAATGTGTTGCATGGCACAGCCAGAGACTGGTGGGATGTAGCCAGATACAAGGTTAATACCTGGGCTGATTTTCAAAAGCAGTTTCAGGCCGCTTTTCTCTCTGAGGACTATGAGGACGAGCTGGCAGAACGAGTGAGGACCAGAGTTCAAGGAGAGAATGAGAGCATCAGAGATTTCATATATATGTACCAATCTTTGTGCAGACGCTGGAAACCCCAGATTGAAGATGAGGACATTGTCAAGATGATCCTGAAAAACATAAATCCTACATTGGCCAGCCAGTTAAGGAGTAGCAGAGTAACAACTGTAGATGAACTTGTTCGTCTGGGACAGCAGCTGGAGAGAGACCGAGACAACCAACAACAGTATGAACACAAGAAACAAGTAAAATTACCCCCTAAGCCACCTGAACATAGACCTCTTCACCATGACAACACAGTACGGCCAAGACAACCAAATTACAACCAAAGTCACAATCGCCCCTCTCAACCATTCTGTTGGCGTTGTAAAGACAATCATTCTCCTGCAGCCTGTCCACATGCTGGAACCAATCGATCCCCTTTACCTTCAAATCCTCCTCAACCGGCTAGCAATCCATCACACATCTCATCAGCTCCAAGCCCAGCGACTCTTGGGTCTCTCACAAACTCTGGATTTCTTAGTGAACACTGTCCTTCTGCCACATCCTCAACAAATTCACTACCAAACCAGTTGATAGTTCCTATCAGCATACATTCCTGGAAAGGACCTGCAATTTTGGACACGGGTTCCTCTTATACACTGCTTAATGAGAAGGTGTGGAATGGACTAAATGGAGAACTTAAACCTTGGACGAGAGGACCTTTATATTTAGCAGATGGAGAAGGACGACAACCTTTGGGATGGAGTGAGATCACCATTAGCTTACAAAACCAGTCCATAAACTTACCTTGTGTTATCCTGTCTGCTCATCACCTCACGTTCCCTGCAGTCATTGGACTTAATTTCATTTCCCTCTCTGGTCTGCAGTTTGATGTTTCTGAAAAACGTTACTGGTTCAAGTTCAATAGAAAACAACAATACAGTTTTCTAAAAGAATGTGCTTCCTGGTCAAATGAACCTCATCAACAGCTTGCCTTTTTCTCAGCAATCGCTGAGCATCGACGAGTGGCTGATGTTAACCAGACAAGGGCCAAACAAAGACAAAAACGAAACTATGATCGTGGAAGAAGAGATGGTTACTTCGCTGAGAAAGATAGGGTGTGGTTCCGTTCTCACCCCTGGTCCAAAGCCAACCAGTCATTCACAGCCAAACTTGCCCCACGATGGAAGGGTCCCTATCGTGTAACAAGAAGGACTGGCCCTATCAATTATGAGGTTGTGTTGGAGGACACTGGTGAAGACCTTCGTGTGGTTCATATATCACAACTCAAACCTTGCTATCCTACAGCAGAGGAAGTGGACAACGCACAGCGCCCAAAAAATTCTAGACATATTCAATGAAGAAAGTGATGAAGAAGATTTCCATGACTTCCCTTCTTCTGACTTATTGGCAAAATAATTGTGGTATTGGAGAGTATGAAAAATGTGTGTGAAATCAAATTGTAACTTGTATTCTCCCTTACTAGTTCGGGACCTCTCAAGGGGGGGGATGTGTGACAGCCTGCTCATTTTCAGAGCTGCTCTCATCACTTTTTGTTCTCCCTTGGCCCCTCCCATCCTGCCACACTTAAAGACGCACCTGGATCACAGCTGTGAACTCACCTGATTGCTCCACTGTTCAAGCTCGTTTACCCTTCCAGTTAAAAGATGGCAGTTTCTCTCCAGACCAGAGAGTCAAGGATTCCACTAGTGTTGCATCTCTGGGCAAACAATTAAACTTTAATCCGAGGTTGTGCAATCCCTCGCCTGTTCCCTTCACTTCCTGCTGGAAGTCATCACCGTGGACCGACAGAAACAAACAAAAAGGAAACGTGCATCTACTCCTGTGCGCTCTCCGCCGTGAATCCGGAGATCCTGGAAGCGTGTGACGTCACCCAGTTCATTATTCGTAAGTCCCTGAATTAAATATTTAATATTACTAAAAATTAATCAGTTATGCCCCATAGTGATTTCAAAATATTACATTTGTTCATTACAGATGACAAAAACAAAAACAACCTATGGATTTCTGATTCTGCTTTATCTGAGACCTCTCTTGCTGTGGAGCAGTAAAATATGGGAGCAGTAAAATATGGGAGCAGTAAATATATGGAACCTTTGACCTGTTGATTGTGGAAGACAAGAAAAGACTTGAGAACTTATTTTTGTGTGGGGGGATTTGTGTTTATTTTGTTTATGGACATTTAAAAATATAAAACCTGAAAAAAAAGAAAAAAAAAGTGAAATTATGTGGAAGATGTTTTGTTTGTTTTTTGTGTAAAAGAAAAAAGGATGAAGTTTTGTTGGTTTTTTTTGTCATTCAAATTGTAAAGGGTCAACACCATTAAGTGGATGGTCCTTGTGTGACAGGTTAAAAAAAAAAAATACAAAAGTAACTCAAAATTGGTCATCCTAACTGTCAGGAGGGATACCTGGCTGGCACCTCTTTTAATAAAACCGTCACAATATGTCTGCTTCAGGATTTTTTAGGCGTGGTTTAAATGTGACCGCGTTTCGTCACGCGGTCTAAAGCCCCACCCCCTGCAGCTCCAGCCGTATAAATTCGTTCTTCGCATCGGTGGAGCCATTCACTCGCGAATCGCAGATAGCATCAGATAGTAATAGCATAGTGTAATAGCATAGATATTTTGTTCATTGTTAGCTAGCTAATCAATTATGCCTCGTTCCTGCATCTTCCCTGGATGTCGCAATGGTCAGGGCACCCGCTTGGTGACTTTATTTAATTTATTTTATTTACTTGATCTCTGCTGCTGTCAGCCGCGGACACACAGAGTGGACCTCACATCCCCCGCGCGCAGCCACTGACACACAGAGTGGACACACCGTCCCCCGCACACAGCCACTGACAAACAGAGTGGACACACCGTCCCCAGAGCACAGCCACTGACACACAGAAGCCGTTTACGCATTGGCCAGCCCTCAATGGCCCGGGGCTCCCCTGGGTGGCTCTGGGCCACCCGCGTTCATTACGCATTTGCCGCAGAGCCGCCTTGAAGTGGGTGGGCAGTTCTCTGGAAGTGGGTGGGGTGCTCTCTTCACGTGGGTGGAGTGTTCGTGTTTTAAGAGAGGAGACTCGGCAAAAAAAAATTGTTAGCTGGATATATATATATTAGTGTTTCTGCGTTTAATTTTTGTTAATAACTGATCACAAATCAGCTTATGTTACAACGTAAATAACACGAAGCGCACACCCATTTCCGCCTTTCAGCGCGACCTGAATGTCATTAAACAATAACTAATATTGTCTAACTGTTGCGCGCAGCCAGGGTTTTAAAATATAACGAATAATCTCTAACTTTTACGTGCAGCTAAAATGTCAGGAGGAGTGATTCCTATATGGGGAAGTTGGACACCTGAAAATTCAGTCCGCTCGAATAGCTCAACGAGTTAATGCATTGTCGTTTTGACCGGGAGAAGTGGGTTCGCTTCCCGCATGGGACAAAGTTATTTTACTTTTTTTTTCTTTATTCACATTTTCTTTTAAATAAAAAGGAGTTTGTTTGGTTAACAAACTCCTTTTTATTTACTCCAATAAAAAAATAAAAAAATAAATAACTTTGTCCCAGGCGGGAAGCGAACCCACTTCTCCCGGTCAAAACGACAATGCATTAACTCGTTGAGCTATACGAGCGGACTGGTTTTTCAGGTGTCCAACTTCCTCATATAGGAATCACTCCTCTTGACATTTTAGCTGCACGTAAAAGTTAGAGATTATTCGTTATATTTTAAAACCCTGGCTGCGCGCAACAGTTAGACAATATTAGTTATTGTTTAATGACATTCAGGTCGCGCTGAAAGGCGGAAAGGGGTGTGCGCTTCGTGTTATTTACGTTGTAACATAAGCTGATTTGTGATCAGTTATTAACAAAAATTAAACGCAGAAACACTAATTCAGCTAACAATTGTTTTAGGGGTTTCTCGTTTCTGTAGTTAAATTTGAATGAAATTCAACCCTCGCGCTGAGGTTGTTTGAATGAGTCCCGCCCCTGCTGCAAACAACGAATCAAATGAGAGCAGTACATGACGTGAAACTAGCTCTGTCGGGCTCGGCCCGATAAGAACCACGGTGAAGATGGTTCCAGAACAAGGGTGGATCCCGGGCGGAAAAGGTAAATGCGAAGACGCCGAACCCGGGTTAGAAGCTGGGAGAGCCGGGGAGGGCCGGCCAATGCGTAAACGGCTAAGAGTGGACCTCACGTCCCCCGCGCGCAGCCACTGACACACAGAGTGGACACACCGTCCCCCGCGCGCAGCCACTGACACACAGAGTGGACCTCACGTCCCCCGCGCACAGCTGCTGTTATGTATCTGTGTGATTTCACATTGTGTGCTCACATTCTAAGAAAATAAAAAGTTTGACGAATATTTTGCTGACAATTGCTTTTCACTGACCTCTTTGGTTTCCTATATTTTTATCTGGAGGTTCAAATGAGTAGGGCTGGAGAACTCCTATTAGGCTGCCAGCCTTCGCGAACATCTTCAGGGGGCAGGACACGGGGGCAGTACTGCGCTGAAACCACGCCCACGCGCTGACACGCCCCCAGCGTTTCAGACCAGGGCACAATTATGTTTTTTCATTATTTTTGAGACTTAATTTTATAAGGAAAACAATGTTTTTAATCAGTCAGATTTATATGGGTGATTAATAACACATATTTATGCCGTGTGACAAACTCAAAACACACATTTAATTTCACTTTACACGGTCTTTAACAGTAGGGGGTTCCCTTGAGGTCTCTGACAGAAGACACAACACTGTATGTAAAATGACAAAAAACACATCCCAACCAACAAACAGAGGCTGCTCAAAGAGCTTTGTTAGTCTAATTTACAGACAAGGCACCTCTGCTCCCATCCGGTGTAATGCCGGTTACCCACTGGACCCGTGTCGGGCGGCGGAAGCGGCCGGTTTACATGCAAAGTCTATGTGGAGACGCGTCGAGTATCACGCGTATCGTGAAGCGGCGCGTTTTGAGTGTTTGAAGCGGCGCGGCGGCACGCGGCAGTTCCTTTCCACGCACGCGCGCATCCGAAACAACCTACGCGTTGAGCAGCGTCGGATCGAAAAGTTGATGTTTTGCGGCTCAACGTTGCTCGATACATCCAGCAAACAATCGGGAGAGCCTCTGCTATGTGATGAAACAACGACAACGGGACTTTTTTTGGACTTTTTAAACTTACCCCATCGAGCCTCCATGAATTGGAACCAGACTCCCGTAAGAAACTTAACATTTTTACAGTTGCTGCTGTCCGCTCCAGCGTAGGATCACCCCAAACATAAAAAAAACGTTTTAATCTCAACAAAGACTGTCGGAGCTGCAGTTCGGCTCATAGAAAACCCACTCCAGTAGGAACGGGGGTCACGTGCTGCTGATTTTATATGCCAGCAGCATGAAAACACAACAACTGATGACCCTCTGCCTCCCCCCACTGCGCGTCATCAGACGCGTCCCAGTGGGTACCCGGCATCAGTGACAAGCGGCCAAAAGGGGGCGGCAGGAGCGTTCTGACAATTTAGGTGGGTACCCGGCATAAAACGTTTCGGAATCAATCCCAAAACTGAGTTATAAGTCTTAGAAAGTTGAAATCTCAGACCTCCTCCTCTGTTAAGAGAAGGTTTTTCTCTCGTCGCATAAACAGCTTCCTTCACACCCCTCTCAAACCATCTGTGCTCTCGGTCCAAAATTTGCAATTTGATGACCAGAATGTGCAAACAGAATCCTTTTTCTTCTTTGTTCAAGTGTCTCTTCCGTCGTGCCGCTTTCGCTGGCTAGCCCGCTAAGTATGTTAGCCGGGGTAGCGGTTGTGGCGCAGTTATAATGCCGTTGAGCGAAGCAACCTGTAGAGAGAGGAGAGAAAAAAACTTTGAGGTTATAGAAATGTGCTGGGCTAGCTTTCGCTAGTCCAGCAGTACGCAGGGAAAAATTCTCTGTGCGCTCTGTGCAGGGAGCGAGCTCACCTCAAGTTGAGCAATGGAGCAGCAGAGAAGTCCCGCGAAGAGAGGTAGTTCAGATTTTTGCGAGGTGAAGGGCAAAAAGAGACAGTTGGAGGGGCGTCAGTCGCCTAAGTACCTAAAGGGCGGTACCTCTGGCGCGGGGTGACGCCCCCTGCCGTAAAAGGCGTGAATGTATGGTAATCGCGCAGGGGCGTAATTCCCATAGCAAGTATGTTGCACAGAGAGACCGAACTGAAAGGGAACACTATTTATCTGAGGAGCAAACTGCTTTGAATTTAACTCCATCATGTTATAAATGAGCTAGAGTTGTTAGCCAGAGTTCTTTCTGGATGAAAGAATATAAACTTCTGTTTGAATTTTAATTCTATGAACTTTTTACTTTTTGTTAAATTTACTATGAATTTCTCACAGGGCTATTTTCAACCAGTATATAAATATGAAACTTATGAACCTCAATATGTTATGAGTTTTCCTTTCACAGGGTTACACTTTCACAAGAAAGCTTTATGTTTGAAAACCTCATGGAAACACATATCGACATGTCCAGTGTGTGATGCTGCAGTCATGTTACTGAGCTCCCACTGATGGGCTAACCTGTTGCAGAATATCAAACAAAATTATTATTATTATTATTATTATTATAATAAAAAAGAACAACTTGTACAATCCGGTCCAGATTAGCAGCAGGTACAGTATTTTGAGGAGTTTGTGTTAACCACAGGCATATTAACTCCTTTTTTTAATCCAATAAAAGACAAACGTAAAATAAGTTCAACCAAGAAAGAATCGAACCCAAGTCTAGATAAGGTTTGGAGTGGCAACCCGACGCGTTTCTAGTGAACCACTGAGGCGTGTTGCGTTATCCAGGTCAACTTTTCCTTTATACGAACCAACCCCCATAATATCCCTAGACGGGACTTCATAGGCAAAGTGGGCGGTTCGTTCGAACTCTGCGAACCCCCTCTCGCTATGCGTGTGCGCGGGTAGCGGTGTGATACACCATATATTGACATCCAAACAAAAAACGCCCACAAACTTTGAACCAATCACACGCTCCGGGCCGCATCCTCCGCGTCTTGCAGTGCTGACTGGGGGCAATGTATAGGACAGCTGTCACCGGGAGATCACAGCGGGAGTCCAGACGGAAGTTGCACAACTTTTTTTCACTCAACGGGGGGTAAAAGACGTGCGACAAGAAGTATAAACCAGCCTTAAGTTTGGTGTTGGTTCCACCACCAGCAGCAGGGTCCTCAGACATAATGGCCGGTGGAATGTCCTGGTACATCTGCAGCCCTCTCTCCACTTGTTTCTTCATGGACATGGAGCTGTGACATTATGTTCTGTACCTCTTCCTCAGCCAAAAGCTCTTTTAGTGGAGACTTTCTGGACAGATTGCAGGGAGGCGGTTCCTAAACAAACATCAGGTTCATCAGTATTATCAGTAAAAATGGATTGGAATTGAGAAAGCCTCCCGGATGGGAGTCGAAACGTTTTCTGTTACAAATAAAGTCCAGTTGATCTTGTATTGAATGCCTTTTTGATTTATCATGTCCTGGACGACTGAGAATCTTCACCAGCAGTAAAAAGGGATCATTAAATCATCATTAAGATTGAGAATGTATATAATTTCATCATACACTTACACTCTCCTCCTCATCCTCCACTCCCTCATTCTCAGGCCTTTCCTCAGACTGCATGGTGACCCCATCATCTCCACAGTTTTCCTCTGTTGACAACAAAGAACATTATTAACATTTAGATTTCAGATTTTAATAGCAGAAAAGGATAGTTGTGCATGAATTACATTTCACCTGCTCAATCAGCATTCTCTGGATCTGGTCCCAGACACCGTCATCCATCTTCTGTTTAAAGAGCAGAGCAGCTGTAGTTACAGTGGACTTCTCCACCTTATACAGTACATCCATCCATCCATCCATTATCTTTTACCCGCTTCTTCCATTTTGGGTCACGTGGGTCGCCGGTGCCCATGCCCAGCAATCACAGTGCGAGTGGCGGGGTACACCCTGGACGGGTCGCAAGTCCATCACAGGGACACATAGAGACAAACGAGACAAACAACCATTCACTCTCTTACTCACACCTATGGACAATTTAGAGTTATCTGTCACAAATGAGTTTTTGGATTCAAAGACAGCCAGAGACAGGAGTGCAAAAAACAAGAACAGTTTTTATTAATTTACTGCTGGTAGCTGGAGAGATGGGTCAGGGTCCAGGTGGGAGTCCACTCTTCTAAAACATTCAGGGCCGTTACCGTGGTCAGAGAGGCAGACAATATCCAAAGAGGGGCAGGCAAGGCAAAGAATCCGTAGTGCAGGCGTGAGGTCAAAACTAGGCAAGGTAATCAGTCTGTGGCATGAAACAGGAAACTATGATGGCTTCAAAATCAGGGACCATGAGAGGTGTAATAATTCAGCACTGGTGGAGAGTGAGAATGCAGCTTTTAAAGGGTGCAGAGCAGGTGAACTAGATGGCTGAACAGGTGAGTGGAATCATTGCTGATTGCTGGGAGGCGTGGCATGGAGTGCAGGGAGCAGGCTTGAGCTGGAGGATGGGTGATAGGCATTACAAAGCAGGGGAAGATAAACTATGACAAAAGGGGCTGAAAACAATAACAGGAGGGAGTGAGTGTGAAGGCAGGGCCAATGGGAGGTGGGTCAGCGGGGGGCCGCTGACCATGACATAGCCCCCCCCTTTAAGGTCCGGCATCCTGACGGACCTCTAGAAAAAATAAAATAAAGAAATACTAGCAAGAACAGGGTGGGTGGAGAGGGTCTTTGAGGAGGGCCTGAAACGGATTGACAACCAGAAGGGCTGTCCAGAGTCGTCCGGTGGGCGACCATGAGGTCCTCCGGCAAGTCGCAATGTAAAGGACAAAAGGCCGGGTGACCCTCCAATACATAGCAATGGGGCCAGATCAGCAGCAGGTAATGCAGGTTTGGAGGTCTGTGGGGCCACTGCAGCAGCAGCCGACGTGTAGAGCTGTGGGGCCACTGCAGCAGGCTTGGAGAGCTTTGGGGTCAGAGCTGCGACAGGCTTGGTGGTCAGAGCTGCAGCAGGCGTGGTGGTCAGAGCTGCAGCAGGCGTGGTGGTCAGAGCTGCAGCAGGCGTAGTGGTCAGAGCTGCAGCAGGCGTGGTGGTCAGAGCTGCAGCAGGTGTGAAAATCATGGAGTTTGCAGCTGAGGCTGGACCTGCTTCAGGCAAGGAGCGAGGGAAAGTCTCTGGGGTGGGTATAGAAAACTTAGCCCAGAGCATGGTTTTTACTAGCTGCATCTGAAGGTCCAGCTTAGTCAAAGAGCCCTCAAGCCCAGAAAGCCACTCCTGTTCTGACTTTGAATCAATTTTGGCTGAATTATTCTGTCACAAATGAGTTTTTGGATTCAAAGACAGCCAGAGACAGGAGTGCAAAAAACAAGAACAGTTTTTATTAATTTACTGCTGGTAGCTGGAGAGATGGGTCAGGGTCCAGGTGGGAGTCCACTCTTCTAAAACAGTCAGGGTCGTTACCGTGGTCAGAGAGGCAGACAATATCCAAAGAGGGGCAGGCAAGGCAAAGAATCCGTAGTGCAGGCGTGAGGTCAAAACTAGGCAAGGTAATCCAGTCTGTGGCATGAAACAGGAAACTATGATGGCTTCAAAATCAGGGACCATGAGAGGTGTAATAATTCAGCACTGGTGGAGTGTGAGAATGCAGCTTTTAAAGGGTGCAGAGCAGGTGAACTAGATGGCTGAACAGGTGAGTGGAATCATTGCTGATTGCTGGGAGGCGTGGCATGGAGTGCAGGGAGCAGGCTTGAGCTGGAGGATGGGTGATAGGCATTACAAAGCAGGGGAAGATAAACTATGACAAAAGGGGCTGAAAACAATAACAGGAGGGAGTGAGTGTGAAGGCAGGGCCAATGGGAGGTGGGTCAGCGGGGGGCAGCTGACCATGACAGCCTAACATGCATGTTTTTGGTCTGTATGAGGAAACCGGAGTACCCGAAGAAAACCCACGCATGCACGGAGAGAACATGCAAACTCCACCCAGAAGGGCCCCCAGACCGGGATTTGAACCGGCAATCTTCTCGCTGAGAGGCTGCAGTTGCGCCACCATGCTGCCTCCACCTTATACAATTCAATTCATCCATCCATCCATCCATCCATTTTCTTCCGCTTATCCGGGGTCGGGTCGCGGGGGTAGCAGCCTAAGTAGGGAGGCCCAGACTTCCCTCTCCCCAGCCACTTGGAGCAGCTCCTCCGGGGGAATCCCAAGGCGTTCCCAGGCCAGCCGAGAAACATAGTCCCTCCAGCGCGTCCTGGGTCTTCCTCTGGGTCTCCTCCCGGTGGGACATGCCCGGAACACCTCACCAGGGAGGCGTCCAGGAGGCATCCTAACCAGATGCCCGAGCCACCTCAACTGGCTCCTCTCGATGTGGAGAAGCAGCGGCTCTACTCCGAGTCCCTCCCGGATGACTGAGCTTCTCACCCTATCTCTAAGGGAGAGTCCAGCCACCCTGCGGAGAAAACTCATTTCAGCCGCTTGTATCCGAGATCTTGTTCTTTCGGTCATAACCCAAAGCTCATGACCATAGATGAGGGTGGGAACGTAGATCGATCGGTAAATTGAGAGCTTTGCCTTTTGACTCAGCTCTCTCTTCACCACGACAGACCGGTACAGCGCCCGCTTCACTGCGGACGCTGCACCTATCCGCCTATCGATCTCACGCTCCAGTTTTCCCTCATTCGTGAACAAGATCCCGAGATACTTAAACTCCTCCACTTGGGGCAGGACCTCCTCCCCGACCCGGAGAGGGCATGCTACCCTTTTCCGGCTCAAGACCATGGCCTCGGATTTGGAGGAACTGATCCTCATCCCGGCCGCATCACACTCGGCTGCAAACCGCTCCAGTGAAAGTTGTAAATCACGAACTGATGAAGCCAGTAGGACCACATCATCTGCAAAAAACAGAGAAGCGATTCTAAGGTCACCAAAACGGATCCTCTCAACACCTTGGCTGCGCCTAGAAATTCTGTCCATAAAAGTTATGAACAGAATCGGTGACAAAGGGCAACCTTGGCGGAGTCCAACTCTCACCGGAAACGAGCCTGACTTACTGCCGGCAATGCGGACCAAGCTCTGACACCGGTCGTACAGGGACCTAACAGCCCTTATCAAAGGGCCTGGTACCCCATACTCCCGGAGTACCCCCCACAGAACCCCCCGAGGGACGCGGTCGAATGCCTTCTCCAAGTCCACAAAGCACATGTAAACTGGTTGGGCAAACTCCCACGCACCCTCCAGGACCCTGTTGAGGGTGTAGAGCTGGTCCAGTGTTCCACGACCAGGACGAAAACCACACTGTTCCTCCTGAATCCGAGGTTCGACTATCCGACGGACCCTCCTCTCCAGAACCCCTGAATAGACCTTACCAGGGAGGCTTAAGAGTGTGATCCCCCTATAGTTGGAACACACCCTACGGTCCCCCTTTTTGAATAGGGGAACCACCACCCCAGTCTGCCAATCCAAGGGAACTGCCCCCGATGTCCACGCGATATTGCAGAGTCGCGTAAGCCAACACAACCCTACAACATCCAGAGCCCTAAGGAACTCCGGGCGAATCTCATCCACCCCCGGAGCCTTGCCACCGCGGAGCTTTTTAACCACCTCGGCGACCTCAGCACCAGAGATCGGAGAACCCGACCCAAAGTCCCCAGGCTCCGCTTCCTCAGTGGAAGACGTGCCAGTAGGATTGAGGAGGTCTTCGAAGTATTCCGCCCACCGACTCACAACATCCCGAGTTGAGGTCAGCAGCACGCCACCCCCACCATAAATGGTGTTGGTCGCGTACCTCTTTCCCCCCCTGAGACGCCGGATGGTGGACCAGAATCGCCTCGAAGCCGTACGGAAGTCATTCTCCATGGCCTCTCCGAACTCCTCCCACGCCCGAGTTTTTGCCTCAGCAACCACCCGAGCCGCATGCCGCTTGGACTGCCGGTACCTATCAGCTGCTTCCGGGGTCCCACAAGCCAAAAAGGCCCAATAGGACTCCTTCTTCAGCCTGACAGCATCCCTCACTGCCGGTGTCCACCACCGGGTTCGAGGGTTGCCACCACGACAGGCACCAACAACCTTGCGGCCACAGCTCCGATAAGCTGCCTCGACAATAGAGGCGCGGAACACGGCCCACTCGGACTCCATGTCCCCCGCCTCCCTCGGAACGTGTTCAAAGCTCTCCCGGAGGTGGGAGTTAAAGCTCCGTCTTACGGGAGACTCTGCCAGACGTTCCCAGCAGACCCTCACAATACGTTTGGGTCTGCCAGGTCTGACCGGCATCCTCCCCCACCATCGGAGCCAACTCACCACCAGGTAGTGGTCAGTTGACAGCTCCGCCCCTCTCTTCACCCGAGTGTCCAAGACATGCGGCCGCAGATCAGATGAGACGACAACAAAGTCGATCATCGAACTGCGACCTAGGGTGTCCTGGTGCCAAGAGCACATATGGACACCCTTATGCTTAAACATGGTGTTCGTTATGGACAATCCATGACGAGCACAGAAGTCCAATAACAGAACACCACTCTGGTTCAGATCAGGGGGGCCGTTCCTCCCAACCACACCCCTCCAGGTCTCACTGTCATTGCCCACGTGAGCGTTGAAGTCCCCCAGTAGAACAAGGGAGTCCCCAGGAGGCGCACTCTCCAATACCCCCTCCAAGGACTCCAAAAAGGGTGGGTAGTCTGAGCTGCCGTTTGGTGCATAGGCACAAACAACAGTCAGAGCCCGTCCCCCCACACGTAGGCGAAGGGAGGCTACCCTCTCGTTCACCGGGGTGAACCCCAACGTACAGGCACCAAGATGGGGGGCAACCAGTATGCCCACTCCTGCTCGGCGCCTCTCACCAGGGGCAACTCCAGAGTGGAAGAGTGTCCAACCCCTCTCAAGGAAACTGGTTCCAGAGCCAGAGCCATGCGTTGAGGTGAGTCCGACTATTTCTAGTCGGAAACTCTCAACCTCACACACTAGCTCAGGCTCCTTCCCCACCAGAGAGGTGACATTCCATGTCCCAATGGCCAGCTTCTGTAGCCGAGGATCAGACCGCCAGGGTCCCCGCCCTCGGCCACCACCCATCTCACATTGCACCCGACCCCTTTGGCCCCTCCCACAGGTGGTGAGCCCATGGGAAGGGGGACCCACGTCTCCTCTTCGGGCTGTGCCCGGCCGGGCTCCATGGGTAAAAGCCCGGCCACCAGGCGCTCGCCAGCGTGCCCCACCTCCGGGCCTGGCTCCAGAGTGGGGCCCCGGTGACCCGCGTCCGGGCGAGGGAAAACTTAGTCCATTTATTTCACTCATCATAGGGGTTTTTGGGCTGCACTTTGTCTGGTCCCTCACCTAGGACCTGTCTGCCTTGGGTGACCCTACTAGGGGCATGAAGCCCCTGACAGCATAGCTCCTAGGATCATTGGGACACTCAAACCCCTCCACCACGGTAAGGTGGCAGCCCAGGGAGGGGTGGTGCCGTGACCCATTTCAATTCAATTCAGTTTATATATATAGTGCCAAATCACAACAAAGTTGTCTCAGGACACTTTACAAGAGCATTCACATACATAGAAAAGCCAATTGGTAAACTTCTACATCTAAGGAAACCAGCAGACAAGTTTAATCTTGGCTTCATTACTAAGATGGGATTAATTTATTTGACAAGTGGTCCATGGTAGGCGGTGTGTACTTGGGTTGATGGTTTTCACCATGTTCTTGCAAACATATAAATAAATATATAATGTCACTCTTACTGTAATGTTAGCTTAGGATGGGCTATTAATTAGCTTAGCTCTATTGTTATTGTCTAACTAACCTGTTGGTGAATCCACATCTGAAAAGGGATGCAACCTTTTTCACAATATATGCTGTAATCGTTCTGTGGCACTCTTCATTCAATTGCACCAATGTATTTCCTTGGACACTACAGTGAACAGACCGGCTAATAATGTCAGCCTGGCTGACATTATTAGCCATTTCAGGTCATTTGTCTTTGAAAAAATACATGAGCTAACGTTAGCATGGTGTTTGCATTTGAGTTGACCTATCGCCAAGTTGAGTATAACTTGTTAGTTGCCTTAATGTTGGTATGAGATGCAGTTTATAGTTTTATTTACATGATGGAGCCAGAGAAAGAGGCAGCGAATATAGTCTGGCAGAGTGCATCAAAGACGGGCCACTCTGTTACTTCTGAGGGTTGGTCAGACCTGGAGAAGGAGGCAGCGAAAACAGTCCAACGGAGCACTTCAAAGATGGGCCACTCTGTTACTCCTACACGCTCCTTTGTATGCTATAAAATTATTGCAAGTCTGACTGGTCATTTTATTAAAGTTAAGCCACGCTTTGGATCACGGCCACCCACTCTCCATGTATGTGAACGCTTCCGGTGGATTCTTAGTTGGTTTTCGAGGCTTCTTTTTCGTTGGTGTTCGGCGGGCGGCGGGCTTCTACTTCCGGTTGGCGGACTAGGCATCGAAAGTAGGAATCGATATTAAATATTTCTAACAATTCCCAGAAAACCGGAGTGTTAGTCCTGGTTCCAGTCGATTCTTGATCCTCGATGTCCAACCCTATTACCAACAGACCTGTTTAGAGGTGGATAACAATAGAAACTTCTATTGAAAATCATAGGAGGCACTGTAGTACACTGCAGCAATAAAATTTAAGATTAAAAACATTATTTATGATGTACTTCTGTATTATCTAAATGTTACTGTCTTTTTTTTTTTCCACAGAAGAAACACCAACCAACAATTCTCAACTCGGTAAGCTCTAACACTCTGTCATTAACTTAGAATGACATCTTTAGGTATACTGTCCTGACCAGACAGACTAACCTATAGATTTACACAACCAACTCTACAATGATAATAAAAACACCACTGAGTAATGAAGTTTGGTTGCCCACTAGAGAATTTTCCCAAGAAAACGTTTTCACTTTAGGTTTTTAACTCCTCTATGAACCTTATTGTGGTGGAGGAGTCTGTGTCCCTGAACGATATTAGGAGCTATGCTGTCACTGGCAATTGCCCCATTTAAGATCTCCCAAGGCAGATTGGTCCCAGGTGACAAGCTAGACAAAGAGTGATTTGGACTACCCATAATGCCCAGACAGACCCAAACCAACTGAATTATATGGGTTTGCCTTTCTGCGGGCTCACCACCTGAGTCAGGGGCCATAAGTGTCAGGTACAATGTGCTATGGACGACAGCTGAAGGCAGGAGCGTTGGCGCCCTTAACCTAGCTTACCAAAGTTGGCTCTTGGAACATGGAATGTCACGGCTCTGGTGTGTAAGAGCCCTAGCTTCTGTGTTAAGTTGAGGGATACCGACTAGAAAAAGTTGGGCTCATCTCAATGTGCAGTGTGGGTTCTGAAATCAATCTCTTTGAGGGGGGCTGGACCTTTTTCCATTTTGTATAATCATAAGCCCCTTTCATAAGACAGCCCGATCCGTGTTTGATGCGTGTTCAAGTCTTCAACGAGCATTCATAAAAGCAGGAACACGGATAGGCGAGTTGATTTAACTCGCCTCTGATGCGCGGATGAGCCGCACCACTTCATAGTATCAGGCCCGGATTCGAGCCGCACAGACCCACTTGTGAATGCAAGACGTGGATCCGCGCTCAGAATACAGATGACATAAGTGTGCGACCGCAGGATTACAGTAATCAACAGGCACATTTATTAACAAGGAAATGACTCTTTTTTTCCTCTCTCTCCCTGAGCAGCGAGACACACATGTGTGTGTGCGCGCCTCCCGTCTCTCAGCGAAACGCACACACCGTGACACACATGTGTGCACGCGCGCCTCCCGTCTCTCAGCGAAACGCACACACATGTGTGCACGCGCGCCTCCGTCTCTCACAGCGAAACGCACACACTGTGACACACATGTGTGCACGCGCGCCTCCGTCTCTCACAGCGAAACGCACACACCGAGACACACATGTGTGTGTGCGCGCGTGCGCTGTGGACACCGCTCCGCTGTGTGTTTAAGTTTCGCTTTTTTTTCTTCTCTCAGCGGAGGAGGTGCTGTGCGCTGCAGCCAGCTGTCCATTTATTACTGAGGACATATGTTAAAAAAAGACACGACAACGTCAACTTGTACACGTCTGTCCCACAATAAAGACGTAGTGGTCAAGTCCAGCTCTGCTCCACGCCTCCTTTGAAGCCGCGTTGCGGCTTCTTTTATGAACGTTTCTGTGACCGGGATATATCCGCATTCAACTGTTTTCTTATGAATGACCCGAGGGGTATTAAAGCCGCACTGGTCTGTGCGGGAATAGCGCGCATCTGACTTATGAAAGGGGCTATTGTTAGAGACGCTGGGCTGATGTGGACATACATGGCCCTATGCCTTGGGGCATGTGTGTTGGTGTTTCCCCTGATAGATAAGAGAGCAGCTTTCCTGGGCCTTCAGGTCAAGGTATGGTCAAAGTACCCAGTCTTCCTAGAGTCATTGGTCACCTTTTTGTTTATAATGAATACTGTACCCTGTTACAATTTTAGGGTGTCCACAAGTGCACATTGTACCAGGACACCCTATGACACATCTTCGCAACGTTATGTGTTCCATTTGCAAGGAAATCACACTCCTCAGCCTCCCTGGTAAGGACTATTTGGGGTTGCTAGAGAAGAGTGTCCAGGTGACCTTAAACCTTGGACTCAGGAGGAACAATGTCAGTTCCTTCTCAGTGGTGGAACCCTGGACCAGCTCTTTACACTCACTAGGGTCCTTGAGTGGCCATTGTAATTTGCCATACAATCCTACATTTGTTTTGTGGACTTGCAAAAGGCATTTAACCATGTTAAGTCAGGTCCTCTGGACTGATTAAAAAAAATTTTTTTTAACTTGTTGAAAAGTTTTGTCTTTAATCCAAAATACTTTATCAGTCTGAGGAGCTGCAGTAAATCCAGTCTTATAGCTCATTATCAAAGTGGATCAACCAGTTTGTTGTTGATATCCAAAACTAGCTGTTCACATGATAATGGAGGACCATCAGCCTAATGATCGATAGTGCTCTGATGGCCGCTTGCTATTCACAGAGGGCTGAGTGATACTAGCAATAACAGCATTGTAAGAAGGGGAGCAGTTGAACATGGAGGCCTCTGCCCCTGTTCAATAATGGACAGTTTCTCTTCACAAAGATGGCTTTCCTTCACTCCTCACTCAAACCAAATTTCCTCTCTATTAAGAATGTGAACATCTTCATCCCTGAAAGAGTGATTGGTGGCTTGCAGATGAGTGTAGACATCAGAGTCCAGGCCTGATGATGTTGCTCTTCTGTGCCTGCTTTAACTTTGTTGGACTTTTCTACCTGGATTATTGAGCATGCATCAGGGCATTAAACCATGTTTCTCAGGGACACTGAACTATAGAAATAATCTTGAATAGGGTTGACTCCAAAATGTAATCAGTTATAGACACATATCCCATTTTACCTTTTGAACATTTCAATAAACTCTGTCCAGTGGTTCATGAAATATTTTAACATTACACGCAAATAAACACATGTAGAAACTCCTGTAAAAATGATTAAGGCTGATGGGTCTGTGTATCACTTGCTGCTGTTTTTGCATGTGTGAAACTAAGTAGAAAATAAATCCAAACAAGATTAAAAGCAAAAACAACTGGACATTAAAGCTCCTCGGACGAGAAGTGAAATGACTTCTGTTACAAAGTCCATTTGTTATTTGCTTTTAATCTTGTTTGGATTTACCATGTTCTGGATGACTGAGAATGTTCACCAGCCTAAATAGAAAATACTAAAAAAAAATTGTCTGTTTTTCTGCTGCTACAGCCAGTCTGAAAACTCCGGAGTTTCAGATGAACACAATGACGAGCGTGCTCATCTCAGGCGTGATCATTTTAGGTGTCATCAGCATTTGCTTCTTCATCTTCTCCCTCTCACTCCTCAAAGGCAAGAGTTTTCCTGTCCCCAGTGTGTCTGGAGTCTACAATCCAACATTCAACTGAATGCATCTTCTAGTAGACACATGAACTCATCTCACAGAGCTGAGCAAGAAGCTAAGAAGAGACATGAGACCTGTGCATTTAATAATTTTCCTGAAAAACAAGTGATGAATTAGAAAACCCTTCCCATGGCTGAACAGTACGTGTTAGTGTAGAGATACAGCAGGAACCTTAATATGATGTCCTGAGTTTTAAGTATGTCACAAAACCAATGATGACCAAGAGATTCAACCACATCATAACAACCGTTCAAGAAGATGTATTGTTCTTTTATTATTACTGTATACCACATTTGTGACATCAGTACATTTTCTACAGTACTTAAGTCTTTTTGTTTCATGGGTGACTGCCCAACTCATATAAGTTTAATAGTAAATTTTTCTACTAAGGATATTATATGTGAAATTACTGTCATATACTGTTCTGATAAGTATCCAAATTATACAGGTTTCATTTTATACAAATTTACTAAGGATCTTGTACCTGGTTTCACTGTGTTATACATTAAATACAAGTTTCAAACAAGACATATAAAATTTTTATAAAATTTATATATATCTTTTCTGTATGGGACACATTTTCATGAATAAACATTCAAATATGGAATAAACTTTGGATCAAACTTAAAACATGCAATGTTTTGACCAAAGATGTCGCTGTCCATCTGTCCACCTCCTGTAGAAAGGAATGTCATTTTTGAACAAAGGTTTCTTGTAGTCTTATCTTCATGAAAACGAGTCTCTGGAAGTAATTCTCCTTTTCGATAAGGCAAGTTATCAACGTAGCAAGTTCAGATGTTTTTCAAACTCCAAGGTCAGTTGAACACAGGCTCATTTAAACAGTCTGTCCGTTTCATGAGAAAATTTTCATGTTGCAATGAAGTTTACACAGTGACAGTTTCTTATTTTTTAGTGTCAAACTGAGAAGTTTGTGAGCTGAGACTGAATAAAATATGTTTATTCATTCCAAAGGGAATAGATTAATCTTGTTTTTAACAGTTTCAAAGACAAAACACATGAATAATATTTGTTGAAAGTGAGATGAACTCTTTTGGTTGTTTGAGCTGAGGTGACGTCTCTCTGAGGTGAGGTGTTCCCCTACAGTTCAATGTAATGTTTATGTTGAGGTGGCAGAGGGTTCTAAAAAAGCTAAGTCTGGTCCTCTGGACATTCAAAAAAAAAAAAAGGCCAAAAAAATTTGTAGTAACGTTTCATCTTTTGTCCGAAAGACTTCCTCAGTCTGAGATGCTGTATTCAGCTCAGTCTTATAAATAGCACCCTCTCACAGTGGATCAACCAGTTTGCTGATGACAGCCTAACGATGGATCGTTAGGCTGATGGTCCTCCTTGATCATGTGAGCAGCTGGTTTCAGCTGTCATCAGCCAACTGGTTGATCCACTGTGAGAGGGTGCTATTTATAAGACTGAGCTGAATACAGCAGCTCAGACTGAGGAAGTCTTTCGGACAAAAGACGAAACGTTTCTACAAATTTTTTATTTTTTTTGCTTTGTTTTGTTTTGTTTATTAAATGTCCAGAGGACCAGACTTAGCTTTTTTAGATTTTTCTACCTGGATTATTGAGCATGCATCAGGGTGGCAGAGGGTTGTTGTCAGTAGCGTCTGAAAGTAACTAATAAAGTAACTTGTAATCTAATGTACAGTAGTTACTTTCCAAATCAAGTAATCAGTGACTTAACTTACTTTTTCAAGGACTAATCAGTAACTTGACGAAGTTATGTTTCAATGTAACTATGCCATCACTGCTCATGATGGACTTTTTAGTTTCTGCAGAGTACCATTTGGCTTAGCTTCTGCCCCGTCTGCCTTTCAAAAAATGATGCCAATCATCCTCGCAGGTTTGCCAGGCGTACAAGCATACCTGGATGACATAATTTGCTATGGATCTACACAAAGAGAACATGATGAAATTTGAAAGAGATTGCAAAAAAGCCCTGACTGATGCTGGACTCAAACTTAACATGCAAAAATGCAGGTTCAATCAACCTTCACTCAACTACCTGGGTCACACCATTTCAAAAGAAGCTCTTCAACCAGACCATGATCCATGCTCCAGCTCCTCACGACACATCTTCTCTTGAGATCTTTCCTTGGTCTTGCATCCTAGTACAGTAAATTCATTCTCGATTTTGCAACTGTTACTGAGCCGCTATGTGTAGTGCTCAGCGACTACACGGACTTAAAATTCTAGTGGACAGTGGAAGCAGAATCTAGCTTTACTGGAATTAAATAACTAATAAGAAATAGTCCTACATTAGCTCTGTATGATCCTGAGTTGCCAGCTTATGTTAATATCAATGCTTCTGATTATGGACTGGGTGCAGTATTGACACAACTGCATTCAGATCAAAGTGAGAGAGGTGTCGCTTTTGCATCCAGAACACTTGCTCCTGCTGAATGCAAGTGCTCCACAGTTGAACGTGAAGCTCTTGCCTGTGTGTGGGCTGTGGAAAGGTGGAGAACCTACCTCTGGGGTCGTCGCTTTGTCCTTCGTACAGATCACCAAGCACTTACAACCTTACTCACCTCCAAAGGTTCTGGTGCAGGACTGAGGATCCTGACTGAGGATGGTCAGCTCGACTGCTCTGCTTCACATGACGTCACTTATGGCCCAGGACACCAAAACGTCACTGCTGACTGCCTTTACAGGCTACCACTAAACTGTTCCAAATGAGGCTACAGAAGAACCTGACATGATTGTTGCTCTATTTAAAGAGCCACTGTGTGCCATTTCTCTTTCAGAGTTCACTTCTGCCAGTGAAACCTGCCCAGAACTGTCACTGTTGTGCAACCAGATTCAAGTCCAAACGCTAACAAGGTCTGCCTGTGAACCTTACTTCATATTTTCAGGTACGAGACGAGCTGTCAGTTCATGATTCACTGATAATGAGAGGGACTGATTGACTAGTTGTTCCTGTTTCATGACATGCCAGAGTGGTTGATTTTAGCCCATTAGGGATGCCAAGACATGGTGTGTACCAAGCAGAGACTGCGTGAACTGTTTTGGTGGCCACAACTTGACAAACTTGTACATTCTGTCATTGCTTCCTGTGTTAACGGCCAGTTCAGTGATAAGGTAGCTATAACAGCTCCTGCTCCACTTACACCAGTTGAGTTGCCCAGTAAACCATGGGGAAAAGTTGCAATAGATATTACAGGTCCATTTGAAAATGCTCTGGGACTGCCGTTACGCTATTGTACTTAGATTACTACAGCAAATGGCCTGAGGTTGCATTCACCTCTAATGTAACTACAGATGTCGCCATTTGCTTTTTAGCTGCAGTGTTCAGTAGGGAAGGTAATCAGACATACCTTGTCTCAGATAACAGTTGTTAGTTTAAGAAAGTTCATGCTCAATAATCCAGGTACCAAATCCAATGAATCTCAGTCGGGTCATCTGGACAGTTTCTTTTTTATAGAAACGTTTCACCCTCCATCCGGAGGGCTTCATCAGTCAGAGGAGTTCCAGCAAATTGTTTCCCCACCAAGCAGTAAACACATTAAGTAGACCAACCAGTTTGCTGGAGCCAGGATGGTTTCTAGGGGTCGTCCTGTCCCTCGTTGACTCCTCCCAGGCAGGCAATCACAGCCAAAGTGGTTCAAGGCAACAAAGTTCATGCTCAATAATCCAGGTACCAAAACCAATAATTGGCTCCAGCAAACTGGTTGGTCCACTTAATGTGTTTACTGCTTGGTGGGGAAACAGTTTGCTGGAACTCTTCTGACTGATGAGTGTTGGGTATTTTAATGTTGATCATTTAAAACGTACAGTATGAACCATGTATCTGTTCACTTCCTATGGTGTATTTGTCTTACACAATACTTGTTAACTGAAGAAACAGAACACCAAAAGAATGTTCTTTGTTTTTGAAAACTGCTGTTCTTGCCTCGGTCAAAACTGACCACATCTATTGTGTGAAAACTGTCTGAACCTGTTCTGTTGTAAAAATACCCGCCCACCAAGTGAATAAAAGGTGGGTGCAGACCTTTGCAAATCGGACTTCGTTCTTCGCTTTTTAGGAGACGATTTCCCACTTTGCAAAGTTCAATACCCCGTGTTAACTCGTGTCATTTGTCTGATTCATTTTTGTAGAAGCTGCAGGGTTGGTTTATAACCCATCAATGAGTCCTTCCGGATGGAGGATGAAACGTTTCTATAAAAAAGAAACTGTCCAGATGACCAGATTGAGAATTATTGGAGTTGTTAGTTTACTTCTCATGCATTTATTAACTTTCTGAGAGAGAGGAGAATACAGCACTTAAGGTTCAGTGTATCCACCTTATTCTGCAACAGCGTATGTGGGCTGCCATGACAGACCGGTACCGCCCCCTCCCTGTTTTATACTTCCAGTTAGCTAACGTGCTAAAGCGAGAGGCAGTACAGCTAAAGACAAATTCTGGTAATTTGTGCTGTAACAGGAGGCTTAAACAGTTCTAATATGAGTTCGGGTTCAACTTGTGCTGTTGTTGGCTGTCACAACAGCTCAAGAAAACTGAAAGACGAGCTAGAAACTTATTGTTTTGAACCTCAACAGCTCATCCGGACCACTGTGAGCCAGACAGCTTCCAGCAACATCGACAAAACGGCTGAATCTGTTCCCGGTGAATGAAATTGTAAATGTGATTTTTCCCCATTTCACATTTTAATCATGCTTAGCTCTTATCTTAGCTTTTAATTAATTATAGCCTACGGTGGAGGTTGTTAGCATCAGTGCTAGCTGGTTGCAGTGTTAGTCTGGATGTTAGTATATTATTAATTTAATTCCAAAATACTTTATCAATAAGAGAAAGTTATTAATTGGCAGTCAAATCCAAATCGGGAGACCGGGTATGGTTGTAACATGGGGAGAGTTGTAACACCACCAGTTCCACTGATAAGATAGGAGTCGGCTGATAAGATAGGAGTCACATGATCATTTCAGTGTTTACCCGCTTCCTCCCCAAACCCATATTGTGATTGTCAAGGCTGGAGAGTTCGGCCAAGATGGCGACCGGAGCAGTTGAACTGTGATATAGCTGAGACACAGATCTCAATTTTTCACTCCTCCTTGCCTACACTATGATTTTTTTCTGAACCAAGAATTTTTGTTACAACTTGTTTTTTGCTGTTCAACTGAGCAAGAGTGGTGTTTTACTAAAACCGCAGTCAAGTACGGTAAAAGCTAGCAGCAACAGCTAACTGCCAAACTCAACGGCTATTTTAAAAACCGTTACAACAATGCAACGGGCGGCACACGGCATTAAAAGGAAGGAGAAAGGCAAAACTGCGTCTACAGGCTTGCTGAAAGACACGATGTCGGCTACAACCAGCAGTCCTCGGATTTGCTCCTCATCAGCTCCTGCTACAGGTGTGCCTGCCTCTGATCATAATTACTTCGATCCCATCACGGACAGGCAGAGCCCTGATCTGTCTCCTCTACTGCATTCTGACCCTGATACACCTGCTAAACCAGATGAAAAGAAGCTGAAAGGTGACTTGTCTCCCTCACAATTGCAAGATAATATTGCTAAAATAATTAATGACCGCTCTGATAAACTAGAAAACATGGTCAATCATAACACCTATAGCATTGATGCTATGAAGAAATCGATTGACTTTATATTTACTGAGATTGAGACACTAAAAACTGACGTGAAAGCTGCGAGCTCCTTATCAAAAAGCACTGCTCAGAAGCTGTCTGAAGTTGAAATGAGGATAAACGAGACAGAGAGATATCAACGTAGATGGAACTTAAGACTGCACGGAATCCCAGAGGAAAAGCAGGAAAATATTAAAGCCAAAGTTACTGACATCTGCTGCGCTGTTGTTGGAGAGGATCAAAGAAAAATAAAAGAAAATATTGACATCGTTCATCGTCGGGTCGCTTCAACGTCCAGCAGAGAGCTCCAAGGACCACCATCATCCGCTTCACCAACATTACTTCTTGTGACCTGGTGTGGAGAATGGCCAAAAGCAGCGAGTTTCTCAAAGAGAAGAGGCTGAGATTCACAGAGGATCTCACCACGGCTGACAAGGCACTGCGAGGAAAACTTTGGCCAATAATTGAAGCAGCCAGGAAGGAAGGAAAAAAGGCTCATTTTGCTGGTGTCCGTGTAATTATTGAAGGAAAAGAGATGTGGCCACCGCTGTCCCCATCCGGACAGTATTCTACACCTGTCCATATGGACACAACAAGCCCTTCATAAATAAGGTTTCAGGTACTGTATAAGGTGTACAAATAAGACTTGCTCTGATGGACACCTACAAATTTAACATTTGCACTCCTTTCTAAGTTCTAATTTTTAAAGACAGTTTGTCTATTCATATTTACATTATCTTAATTTACACAAGCGTGTAAATTGGTTACATGTTTATTATATTGGTTTTTGGTCGTTTGTGCTCTTCCTAAGTGCACTTAGTTTATCAATAGGTGAAGTGTCAGATATAATCCCTTTGCATCGAAGCATTTTTTTAATATAAATTTGGGTTTATTATTCCCTATTGTTGTTATTAATGCACCCATAGTATTTTAAATTGCAAGCTGTTTTAAGTATTAGTAACTGATATACTTGGTTTTTTTATATATATATATATCAGCATCATGGTTCAAATTCAGCATTCGAGGTCTGAAGGTTGTTTTCTGTGTTCACTTATCTCACATTGTCCCTCTCAGTTTTCTCTTTAAATGCCAGGGGGTTGATAGAAAATGTTAAACGTAAAGCTTTGTTTTTATTTGCAAAACAACAGAAATCAGATTTTTGTTTTTTTCAAGAGTCACATACTGTAGAAAATGATGTCTCCTTTTGGAAGACTAAATGGGGAAATGATATATATATATATATATATATATATATATA